>JAHZND010002422.1:0-50791 GCA_027744115.1 Acrocyrtus sp. NNG-2020
CGTGCTCCGATTCCGTCTCATCTTCGACATCAGCATCCAAATTTGAGGAAGATTCCTCGCGACGGGAAAATCCGCCTGCTCCGCCTTCATTACCATACTGTCCGCTACTCAATCCAGCAGCCTGGTTGGGTCGGGCCATTTCCTCCGCCACAGCGACGTTTCTGTTTTCCACACCCAAATCAGAGTCTGAGCTTGAAAAATCGAGCAGTCGCTCTTCAATGTCCGTTAGCCCAAAGACGGATGAAGAACGATCACTATGAGCTGGACTCCCAGCAACAGGTGGACGATGGCGACCTCGTCGACGAGGAATCACGACCGCTTCCTCGTCAAGAACATAGGCCTGTCCACTTGCTCCACTTGAATTTTCTTGCTCCTCCATTCTTTATACACACCTGCAAATTATATTTTAGTCAATCTCAATGGAAATATCAGACGGACATCCACGATAGTCAGGTAAATTTAAAATTTGCGGATAGGAGAAAGGAAAATTGTATACCTAAATACTATTTCAGCCGAACTGTAAAACTCTCAGCGAAGTGATAACACAAAAACTACTCGATTTGAATACACAAAGACTATTTTAAGATTTGAACTTCACAGTCAAAATGTTACTTCACGACTTGCTGTACTGCAACTGAACTGCAATAGCATCAGAGCGAGTTATATGTCTTAGCCGGTGTAAATTAGAGTTCTGCCTCAGAAAGGACTCTTTGAAAAGAAATAAATGTGCATACTAACATGTCATTCCATGATAGAGCAAAAATCTTTGCACCCTACTCTTTGTACTCTTTGTACCCTTTGTACCCTTTGTACCCTTTGCACTGATATCCGGCTCTGCTGCATAAGTACACTACACACAGTAGTGGCGTTGTACGTGTGTGCGATGAAAGGGAAGGCTTGGCCACAACCTTAACCTGAAAAATATTCGATTTTTTTTAAAACATGTGAAGCGAATTAGAAGCGAAACACTTTTCTTCTAGCTTTTCTGTATTTCCTTCATTTTCCATCAAATAGTTTAAGCATGTTTAGCATGCAAATCTGTGACAAAATAAAATACTTTCTGTGTGGTGCGTTCAAAAAATATAATCTATGATATCACTTCAGACTTAAGTAAATGCGATCGCTCATTAAGTTTCACAGACAAATGACAAAAGCAGGACAACTATATATTTATGGGTACAGAATTTGAAGAATGTAGTCATGCAATCAATCCTTCACATCTCACTCTCATCATATATTGAAATCTAATCGCACTCATGTGTGCATTTCTGAACATATACTCTTTTTGAATTCGAGTTTTGTACATTTTTTTTTGCTTGAGCACATAAAGTACAAAAGTCATTTTTGTCCATAAAACAACAATCGACCACGCTAGCAGACAGGATAAGATGTTCAGAGAAGAAAATTCATATTGCTGTATAAGGAAGTTACGGCACGTTTAGCGTTCAGAGAAGCATAGAAATCTGCAGTCCTCTATGAAAAACTCCATAACGCTCAACGTGAATTCTTATCGGCCCTACATTTCTTGAGTGCTCAACTCATTCTCAATTTTCATGCACGTGTGCACAGCTACCTAATATAAAACAAGCGATTTTACAAATTTAAAGTAAAATTTAAGCAGCACAGTCCAGGTTTGTTATCAACCGTGAAAAATTGATATTGGATATCGTTGGTGAAAAATATTCGATTTTTTTTAAACATGTGAAGCGAATTAGAAGCGAAACACTTTTCTTCTAGCTTTTTTGTATTTCCTTCATCTTCCATCAAATAGTTTAAGCATGTTTAGCATGCAAATCTGTGACAAAATAAAATACTTTCTGTGTGGTGCGTTCAAAAAATATAATCTATGATATCACTTGAGACTTAAGTAAATGCTATCGCTCATTAAGTTTCACAGACAAATGACAAAAGCGGGACAGCTATATTAAACGGTACTTACTCAAAAAATATGCAGTGCCCCATTCAAGCCAAAGGGACACGGAAAGTGCAATCCCAGACAAAAATAAATCGTTGCGTAAACCGAAAGTCCAAATAGCAAAAACATAAAGTGTGACAAAGATCCGTAATATTGCTTGTTTTCTTTTTCTAGTTCAATTTGGCGTGACGTATCTAGAGGAAACTCACGTATGATCTGCAGTCCTCTATAAAAAAAACTCCACAACACTCGAGGTGAATTCTTATCAGCCCTGCATTTCTCGTGTGCTCAACTCATTCTCAATTTTCATGCAAGTGCGCACAGCTACCTAATATAAAACAAGCGATTTTACAAATTCAAAGTAAAATTTAAGCAGCACAGTCCGGGGTTGATGTTATGTGCTGTCAGCAAAAGCAACATTTTCAGCTCCACAAACTGATCCGCTCAATCTCTGATGATGCCCCGACTGAGCTCCTCAACAGCAGCGAGGCAGTAAAGGGGAAATGAAGACAGGAAAACACGGATGGAAGTCGAAGTGGAAATGAGAATGCTATGTAATCGATTTCAGTTATTCTGGTATTAGCAATACTGAGATTTGCTAAAGAAAGCTCGGACATGCACTCTTCTCTAATCTACTCCATGTTCTCAAGTGTATGAATATATCGCACATATAAAATTATCATTATAGTCGCACATATTAAAATCATACAGATTTGTTTTTACTAATAATAATTAAAATCATATGTACTTGTACATTTTAACAACTTATCAAAGCAATTACAAATCGTGAAATGCGACTACAGCGAATTCACGTAATTCAATTATCTGATTCTACAAATCGTGTAGCATTACTTTCGTACTTGCAGGTTATAGCATATACATATTATAATGAATATCATAATTTAACAACCAATGCCCTATTCCTAATATACAGCAGATACACTAAAAATGTCACACTCCAAAAGCTAAAATATTCTAAAATTAAAAAAAAACATTGAAAAGGTAGACTGACTTTCCACAAAGCTATATTTTACCAACCTATAGGTAATTAGTATAACACGAAAAAAAATAAATTCCTCGAATACACACATAAAATTCTCAAATCTGATCTAGTTAAATAATAAAGTACTACTAATACTACTACTACTAAATAATAAAATTACATCCGTAGTTATACAAATTGGTAGATGAAATTCATCACCACTTAAGTAAAGGGCACAGTGTAAGTTGCAAGTTATCATGGTAGCGTTTACTTTATTTATCAAAAACGTGCCAAACTCTTAATTATAAAATACCTAGTCCATGTAACAATTTTGCAATATTTCGTAACAAAAACACTGTTTTGAATTCATGTCACATCATAACTAGGATGGTAGTTTTGCGTCAGCGTAGGAGCTCACTTTTACATCAGATATGCTGTCGTTTAGTGCAAAAAACGGTATAGCGTCAACTATCTCTAATGAGTGATATCTACATTGAGAAGGAAAAATATCACGCCGTTGCTTGTGAACAAATAGCTCACATCGACATGGAAGATGAAGAATTGACGAGCTTGACTCGTCTACTCTAAAAAATCTATCTTCTCCGTCTCCGCATCTAACGTTCACGGCATCAAATGGTCCAGTTAAAATGTAGACATTATCTCTGTACCACCTCACTGCCGCATCTAACTGAATATTCAAAGTTGTAATTTTACATAACGAATTCAGAGTCGTTGGACTAGCCCCTCGAACTAAGCTCACCAAACATGAGGCATAGTTCCGCGAAATAGCCCTTGCAATGCTGACGTCTTCAATTTGAAACAATTTTACAGTATGCGAATTTATCAAATGCGCACCAGAATGCTGATTCAAAAAATATACTTCCTTATTTTTATCAATTCCGATTCTGTCGTGATCGAGTTCAACCCATTTAGCTGTCATTGAATCTACATGAAATGGAACCACATTGATAGAATGCACGGTAATACTAGAATATGCTCTTGTTATCAGAGGAATACGCAATAAAATAAGACCAGTCGTTCCCTCCCAAACACACTCTGCTATCTCTGCCTGATAATATTGGGAAATTCTCGTGACAGGGATAGATAGGGCATAGTCGGTATTTAGAAGATGCATTTCTATGTCATGTAGTTTTCTCGATAGCGTTTTTTGGGTGACATGATAAGACGGTATGCGTCCAGTCCGACACGTCTCAATAGCAGTCGTATCAATACTAGCTAGACGCTCCCTCACAAGTGTATATTGCAAAAATTCTACAACTCTGTCCCTAGCCACCATAACTAGCGGGTCATTACTGAGATATGGTCTCATTGCATCCAACCACACATCAACCCCACTATTATCAACTGATACATTCAAAAATGAAAATAATGGCAATGTGTGATCCGCTTGAGTCACAGAGAGTAATTTTGCAACACAATTACCTATTGTCTCACATTTCAAATATTCACAAAGTGTCCTGAATGGATAACTTTTAAGGTAGCTATGAATACTAAACGTGTGTTCCTTTTGCATTGCCCCTGGAATTTCAGTCTGGAGATTTTCTTCACTCACCAACCTGTCCTGGTATGCATGCAAACTTGGAATTTGCTGGTTAACAGAGATCACAATCGGACGAGTAACAGGAATTGCGATCATCAGTAGCTCGTTGTAAACATACTCTGAAGGCCGGTTGGTAAGGATGATGCCTGATGTGATGACTTTCTGTCGACCGGAGATTCCAACCACCATCATAGCGAGTAAAATGACACGAATCTGAGATAATGATTAACAGATGTAAGTAATGACGGCCATTAAAACAACTTTGGTTTCTAGTGTATAGTAAAACAACAGATAAATAACCTCGCTAAGAAAGATAAATAACACTTACCATTGCTTGCTTGATATTAAATAAAAAACCCGAATATTTAATTTAGCGCAGTAGAATGAAAACAAAATTTAAGAATTAAATTTTCTACACGTGCTCGTTGCGAGAGTCCGCCAATACTACTGCTGCAACTACTCACAAAATAGCTGTTCAAGAACGCTATTACGAATGACGCTTTCCCGTGGCGTGGGTTGCGTGAGCTGCTTGCTACGGATTGTAACGCGTGAGTTTTACGTGCATGCCATAATTACCTTTTTTTGACACGTAGACCAATGATTTATGGCAAAACGCATGCAGGACAAAAATACACAAAAGCAATACAGGTACTCTGCACAAATAAATTTTCAAGCACCTTTTCTATTCATATTGTTCGCATTCCAGTTTTCCTCTCCCATAGTACTCATTACTTTGCACTGTTTATGTCTTGTACAATACATACTGTCATAATAATCATATATATCACAATAACTGAAAATGTTTAGTCATTACAAAGCACCAATGTACAACAGGCTCTGACTGTATTAGATCCATGTAAAAGGGAGAAATTAAAACGAGACTTGAGTTTACATGTAAACCCTAGCTTTTTTTTTGGTACCTCTCATTAGTATTTTTTCATCAAGTAAATCTTATATGGTAACTAATACATGGAAGTAAGCGGACTATGTAGATGCTATACTAATTACGATAACTACAGGTACTTCAAAATAACAATTAACAAGGGAGTTGAAGCTCTAAGCAAGTACCTGGGACCAGACTCTTTCGACATTTCAAAACAAAAGGGCAATCGGAGGAGTAAACTATTTTAAAATATGATGAGTTTTTATAAAGATTTTTTCTCATCAATATCCATTTTCCTTTTTTGATATTTTGTAGTGAATAGGATCTTAGTGTACTATGATTTGTATAACTTGATTGGTGTGCAATAAAGAATAATAATAAGAATAATAGTAGCAAGCAATTAATGATATGAGCTAGACATTTACATTGGAATGGAACCATCCGTAACACAATATTATGCAGGCAAAATTATTATTGCTTTTCGCGATTGTAGGTTAATATTCCAAATTAAAAAGCTAAACAAAAAAGCACGCTTGAAATTGCATATGATCAGTAAAATTGCGATTTTAATATTATAATATTACTATTATGTTCGCACAACTTATATTTCATAGACAATATAGAGTATCAAAATTAAAATTAGATCGTGTACTTACAGATTACGTCCTTCTTAGTAAAACATCAACAAGTGACATTGAATATTGTAACTGGTCGGTTATTCAGTATTATCGATTAGCAGAGCACAACCAAACTCGAACTCAAATTTCTAAATCTTTCATAAATTCGACAGCAGTTAGGGCTACGGTACAAATACTACAACACAAGCTATCGTACACAAGTAAAATATGTCATGCAGCCCAATCAAACATTTAAAAATATAGTAAAAAATATCGTTATAAAAATACAGTAAAAGGCGCCAATGTTTCGGTCCTCAGTATCAGTCACTCTTCCACTCAGTCAGTTACTATAAAAATAAAACGATAAAACCCGTCAAAATAGTAATAATAGTTCAATAGTATACATGAACTCAGTTAATTAATCTCATAATCTCACCATGTAAAGAACACACACTCTCCCCTTTAATAACTTCTTGAAAGCAGCCCGGGTAAGTACAAATCATTAATTGACGCTGCCCTTCAAACCTCTTCTCGTGGATTACCAACCCATTTCCGATTCTAAAAAGAGTAGCACCTTCCATCTCTAGTTGCCGAACTCCTTCTAGTTTTCGTAGTAGTAGGGTTTTCATAGCCGTTCTGCTCACAGACGAAGACTTAATTTTTTCAATCTCGTCTTCATCGCAAAATCTGTGAATTGCATCTGCGATGATATCAAAAACCATCTTTTGCTGTTCCTGATCTTGTATCTTAACTAGCGGAGCGTGTATACGAAGTCTTGACACGGTTTGCTTACGTTTTCGCGTAGCCGATGCAACATCCTGCTGCGCACTCCTATTGAAACAGTTAGTAAATTAAATGGCAATTAGTTTTCAACAGAGGTGTATGATAGCAATTTTCTGAGAGAAAGTTGAGATGATAGATGACAATTTCTTTCAAAAAAGATGATAGATGAGATGAAAGATTTTCAACATGTAGAAACAGTAGAGTGACCAATACTCACAGGTAGTAGCTGTCAATGAGCAGTCTCTTAGCCAGCCCACATCCGCTACACTGCAGCTTGAATGCGCCTGGGAATGAGCTGACGGTCCAGTTCCATGCCAGCCTCCGAACCTTCACACATTCCTTGCATTTAACTGCGTCGACTTTCAGCTCCATTGACGTGTTGCCATTCCATCTTTTCCGCTCGTACAAAGCTAGCAACATGAGCAATGTTTTATAGCTAGCCACTCCAGCTTCCAAGTACTTCCGCTCCTTAAAATTTCCACTAATTGACTGGACAAGAAGTATGTCGTCCTCACAATGAACGGCTAGATCAGTCCCAGATGCATTGTACTCCGCTGGAATCTTACTCCCGTGCGTGACTTCTGTTACAGAAATAAACGGCTCCGAGAAGGACACTATCGAGCGGCAGTAGCAGCTCTCTTTTCTAAAAATCATATAAGTAAAATTAAAATGTATCGAATAAAAGACTCTTTTCATAGAACTTTACAAGAGAAAGAACTTAGTAAAGAGTATGCAAGTGCTGATACCTTATACACGCGGCAGTCGGTCGAATGAATACTTTTGGCGTCCTCACCGCAGTTGGCAATAGCCGAAGCTTACTCACTGCAACTTTAATAATTTTGTATGTGTTTTTAAAATCCTCACAACCTACTCTAATTACATTTCGTTTATTCGTTTCGTTCGAGACGGTAATATATAATAATAATATGCTTTATTGACTATAATAATGATGACTTTCTTGTAATTGGCACGGTAAAAAGTTTTATAGCGCAAACAACTTACTAATGAATTTCGAGAGGACGACGAGTCTGATAATTGAAGATGTCACCATACTAATGGCACCCAACCTTCCCAGTGTCCTTCCACACAGAAACCAAACTTCTGATCCGTCCTCTGCAACCAAGACTGGCACCTGAAACTCTTTCAGCAGCTTCATAAAGACACTTTCTAGCGAGAACAAATTTTTACAAATTACAATTTTTACAATCTTTACAAAAAGTTTTACAAATTGTATTTGAGAAAAGACATTAATATTTAATTTAAACTAAAAACTCGTAGTCGTGTCAACATAGACACAATTTACAAATATAAGAATCGTTTACCTTTCAACATCTTCACGCTAATGACTTCAGTCTTCGGTGCATCCAGTCTGAATACAATCTCATTTTCCCTTTCACAGAAATCATCCTCAAAGGCAATGGTGCACTGCTCACTCACCACCACTGACTTATTCACCAAATAGTCAATTACCCTTTTCCGAATAATTCGCTGTAGCGAATATTCACTGGCAGCTCCGTCATCTACAGACTTCATCTTTATTGGGCTGGGAACTGGCGTTTCTCCAGACGAGCGAGTGCTAAGAGTTGAGAGGTGTGCTAGTTTTGAAGTTAGAGGCGCGTGAAGCATTTCCATGTCCACCTCTCGGTCGTTTTGGAGTAGATGCATGAACAGGAACAGGAACGGGAACTGGTAGTCGTGGGATTGGAAGTGTCTTGTCCATCAGCTCCTCTTTTTGCGTAAAAGTTTGCCAAAATGTGGGAAGTTTCTTGTAAAATTCTCCTCCTACAAACACCGGCACCCTTTCGTTATTATGCTTAATTAATTGCTCAATTATGCTGCGAGTTTTGAAGCTACGATTCAGACTGTCAGCTTTATCTGATATAATCGCATCAACTTTCCCCAGTTGCTTCGATGTAGTTGTCACCACACTAATAAAAACACAATACAACAATACGCCAATTACTAATGCTTCAAATCGCAACAATAGTAACACATTAAAATTGCATTAATATCACACCATTAAAATCGTAAAGTTCAAAACAAAAAAACAAAAAAGTTTGATTACGTGTAGCATAGTGCCCCAAGAATATTCACATGGTAATTATTCTCTATAGAGTCAAGGACAATCAATAAAATTTTAGGTGGCTCAAATCCCATCTCCTCGGAATACCGAAAATCAGCTAGTCTAAAATATTGGGGGTAGTGATAGTAGGAACATTCTTTTAGTCTGTGTCCAAGGTTACTCCATTCGTGCAAGCAACAGAGGGTTCGCTCTCTTTTCCAGGGATCAGGCTCCGTCTGACATACATTCGCCACTAGCTTGATATCATAAAGTTCTGTATGAGTTCGAGTGAGCGCTTGAGCTATCTTTAGTAGGTTTTGTGCAAGCTGTATGTATTTCTCATTATCGATAGTATAGCTGAAACTATCAAAAATTTTAGGTGGCTCAAATCCCATCTCCTCGGAATACCGAAAATCAGCTAGTCTAAAATATTGGGGGTAGTGATAGTAGGAACATTCTTTTAGTCGGTGTCCAAGGTTACTCCATTCGTGCAAGCAACAGAGCGTTCGTTCTCTTTTCCAGGGATCAGGCTCCGTCTGACATACATTCGCCACTAACTTGATATCATAAAGTTCTGTATGAGTTCGAGTGAGCGCTTGAGCTATCTTTAGTAGGTTTTGGGCAAGCTGTATGTATTTCTCATTATCGATAGTATAGCTGAAACTATCTGTGTCTACATGGAAGCCGACAGTCGATAAAACTTGAAGCTTGTTGTAGTCAAGCTTGAGTGGTGGCGTGATAAAAAGCTCGGAAAGCGGGACTGGGATCCTATTTTTCATCAACAGCTCCACCAGAAGCGACGCCTTGAAGCACGGAACAAATCTCGGTCTGTCCACTTTGGACTCGTACAGCTTCAGCTCTTTTTCGCAGTTATCCACTTTCACCACCACAGCACTATTTGTTGTATAGCAAGACGCCAAGGTTCCAGCTGCACGATTTTAATCTGTACCGCAGACTAAGCTTATCTTTTTCCGTCAGATCCTCGTGAACGTAGAAAGGCAGCAGTGACATAAGTTTTAGCGAAACAGCATTTGGGTTAAGCACAGTTGCAGTTTGCATGGAAGTGCTCAAAGCGCTGATGAAATGATCGGACTTGAGCAACACTTTTCTACCAAGTTCGAATAAAATTAAAACTAAATTCCGATACCCCGCAGGCCCAAGTAATTCTTTTGCCGACGGAAGTGACTGTTTCCGAAATATCAACATTGTAGCATCAGCGAGTGTCTTTGCAATTTCACCCCCATGCTTCTCTATCCTACTCAACTCATCGACAGAAAAACAATTAGGGGTTCGCTGACTTCTTATCCCCTTTGCTGAATTGCTGTTTCGCTCGTCAGTCTGTTGCGGTCCACTTAATATAGAATAAAAATCGTATATCCCGTAGATAATTTTATTCTGTCGCCACATTATCGAGAATTTTTAACGACTCCTCACTTGGATTCCACAGGAGAATCCTCTGACCTTTTAGTTGAATTGTAGGCATTTCCGAATCTATGCAAGCTAATTCACATTACACAATAGATCTATATCAAAATTTAAGTCTATTTACAAAAGTATTGTATATTTTACTAGCTTTATTCACGCGCATATACATTGAAACATTGCGATAGAAATGAGTGTAGACTGTGTTAGCTCACTCAAAAAAAAAGTTCCCGCGACTAAAGTGAGTAAACATTGGACACACACAACGTATGAATACATATACAAATACAATAGCACTAGAAGTGTGTCTGAGAAGGTTCAATCTCATTCTCATTCTAATCAACGACGGCAGTACGCCAATGTAAATAAGTAAACAGTGAATCACAAATTGAATTTTCAAAACGACATTTAAACCGAGTACTTGCTCAATTAAAGTCGCACAACGCAATTGTGAAATAATTTGGAGTAAAAGTTTGTAAATTAGTAAATACCGTAGAAACTAAACTAAACTATTGCTTTCGTCGTTGTAAACTGTTGGGTGTACTGGTATTGCTATAAATATCGAGGGTCAATCGAGGCCACAGTTCCGGGTGGCCATGGCGTTTAGTCACTTTCATCAAATGGAAATTTTAGGTGAGTGCACAAATTAACCATTGGTATTAGTTTAAGTAGTAGTTATTAGTGATTCAATCTAGTGTCGTTTTGAAATTTTATTGTGCTATTTTGTTTACAGTGCAGAGATTTGAGAGGGCAACAGAAGCGAGAGATAGAAGTGACCAAACCAAACTCCATGAGCTGATAAATGGAAACCAGACAGAGAGTGGTAGAGGTTTCACATCTGGAGGGTTTTATTTCACGATTGGAGATGGCTTTCTACTGAAAGCGACAGAATCAGGAACGGCCGCTGGTGTTTACATATGTGCAAAACAAGGTATCTTATATGAGTTGAAATTAATGTTGACACAATGAGAAACGAAGGCATCGACAATCACAGTAATAATAATACACTAAAAATTTTATTGTATTCAAAATGTAAAGGTTGCAAAAGTCAAGAAATAAGAGGAGGCTGTTACTGCAAAGAACACCTCCCGCGACACCAAGCCGTACTTGAGCCTAAAGATGGAATCAGACAGCAATCCATCAAAAGATTCACAAATCGTATTTCATCTTCCTCAGAATCATCTGAACCTGCTAAAGGCACGAGCAGACCCAATCAGGCCTTCAGATTCCAATCAATTTATAATACGAGCAGTGATAGCTCTGTTCATATGAACCCTGTTCGCTCAGATGGGAAAGATAAACCTCAATTTAGCCCACTAGGTAAACTTTCGACACGTTTTGCAAAGTCACACAATCGGAACATCCCAGTAATAGAAGAATCTGAAAGTGAAAAAGAGAAGGAAGAGAGCGAAATCGAATATGTTCATGTTGGGAAAGAGTTTGGTCCAGCTGTGATTGATCAGCCCCGGTTGAATAAAGACGTGGGCGGTGCTGCAAGTCTTCGCGACCCCCCGATCAGTAGTGAAGATGATGACGACGAGATTAACTTTGAGATGGATTGCAATCCAGTCGAGGAAGAACTCTGTCCAGCTGTGAATGATCAACCTCGGCTGAATGAAGTTGAAGGCGTGGGCAACGCCACAAGCATTCACCACCCTTCGAATAGCAGGGAAGATGACGACGACGAGCTGAGCTCTGTAATGGACTCGTTAAGTTTAAAGAGGAGTGGTGAAGATTCACATATTCCAAACCCAAAGGCTCCGCGTCTTGAAACCGGAAACAATATCCCAATTCCGCTCCGTTCACACACAGACACTCAATTTCTCGATTTTCTTAGGGATATCGACCAAGAGGAATCAGACCCTTTCGCCAGTGACAAAATGACTTAATGACAAAATGAGAGCGATACTAGCAAGATCATATACAAGACTTTATCCCACCACTGGACTAACGACAAACTGTTCACATCAAACTATTTTTTAAGATCGTTATAAAATTTGTAATATTATTATAGGGAAAACAATGGATCAGCGAATCCAGTTGAAGCTTACTTATATAATTGTTAGTTAGTACTTGCATAGCTTAGCTGTATTTGCTATGGTGAAAACTTTTCAGTGCGGAACAATTGAACTTCAAACAAGGCAGTTTAGCCATTTAAGTTCGGATTATTGCTTATCAATATAAATGAAACTTTTGCTTCAATAACACAGTGTTCACTATGTATAGTTTTTAAATTACCTACATTTATATTCTACTGTCTGTTAATAAAATGAAATTCACGCAAAAAATTTACGTTTTTAATAATTCAATATCCGGTGGAAGATAAATATTACCCGCAAAACATACTTTTAAAAATGAATACTTTTGTGTGCGCTTAGGTTAAATCGAGTTTTCCCTTTCCACAAGAGCTACTTCAAAACCGACATATGATATATGCAGGCTGTTGCAATTGTAGTTTATTTGGCATTTATAGTAACTGACGACATAAAAATTAGAAATAATCCTGGTCACAAAATTAATAATTTTTAAACGGCTTTAATGATTGGGAGATACAACGGAATATTTGAATGAATCTACAATATAAATTTTTGTACTTTTTTAGTAATTTTGGTATTAATTTGTAATTAATTTAGGTATCAGTGAAGAAGTTTTGAAAACAAAAAAGAAAATTGAATTAAAAATAACGAAAACTTATCATCAAAACAATTAATTTGTAAAGTACGTTTTACCAATACACCACTACTCAAAAGAATCTACTCCCCTATTACAATTTGAATATACATAAAAACTGAAGTTATCATTTAAAGCTGAGTATTATTGTTAAGCGTAAGAGTTTCACAACTCATACTAACTTGGACATTTCCGTTATCAGCTAGATTCAATGAAAATTTTGAAGTATGAAGATTAACACTTGATGATGTTCGACCGAGATAGATACCCGCCAATGGACTGACTGCATGGACAGCAGGCATACGAAAAACTGGCGGTGGTCCGGGGGAAACGGACATTGGAGCTCCAAGGCGTGTTTGCTGATTTTGACTGCTGCACAGCATTGAGTGACCTCTCGACTGAACTACTAAAGCTGATCTTCGTTCAAAAGAGATCTGTGAGGTGGTCCGTCTGGAATGACTTGACGTGATATTGCCGGCCGTTTCCCAACTACTGAAATTTCCACACCGAGTAGTATCTTCAGTGGGGTCTGGAAAATCGCCTTCTGACGTCTCCAAAGAGTCTGAACCTCTATCTGCAGGATCACTAAGCGGGCGAGGTGGAGGGTTTGGACTATGGGTAGCTGCCAATGCTCGAGTATCCAGGTCTACAAGCTCAGTCGGAATGCGATGTGCAATATCATACGGCAAGATTGGTGGGTCATATCTATAAAAAACAATGAAATTGCAATGCTCATGCATTCACCAAATATTTACTATATACCTATAATTACTATATTAAGGAGCATTTACCCAACTTGGAAAAATTCATGCCCGGTGACACGTTCTATGAGAATTCTATCAAAGGGGTCGTGACAAAGCATCAGTTTAATGAGAGACTGTAGGGGCTGGAAACCAAGATCCGAGAATCCTAACACCAATCCTTTGTTTGTTACGATTGGTTTCATTGATTTCCAAGAAACCTCAACTCCAGTGGGTGGCTTGAAAGGGACAGTCCCTTCCGACGCATGGAATAGTGAACATCCGAGAGCCCATGTATCTACTGGATACGAATACGGTTCACCAGAAAAAATTTCTGGGGCAGCAAACTGCGGCGTTCCCACGATACGCCTAAAGCATAAATAAACGAAAATCAATATATTTAAAGTAATTTTCAATTACATATTTTTTGTATATGAATCAATTTAAATCTTTTAAAAAATCAAGAAAGTGAGTTACCTTGGCAGCAACGTGCCTTTCTTCCAAAACGATTTTGCCAAGCCAAAATCGGCAATTTTCAGTACCATGTCCAGTGAGATTAATATATTGTGTGGCTTAATATCCCTGTGAATGACCCGGGTCAACTTCAGGTACGACAAACCACTCACAAGTTGTTTAGCGAAGAACCTTATCTCAGGATTTGTCAATGATTTGCGGACCTCGATCAGTTTCGCCAATGAATAAGCGCACCTCTCCAATAAAATACAGACATAACGGTCCTGTTCGAAAGTTGCCACCATCTTAATGATATTAATGTTATCTAGCGTCTTCAGTAGCTGAACCTCCTGTAGGCAGTCCTCTAAATTCCACTTTGGCAGCCTTGATTTATCCAGTACTTTACAAGCTATCGACTCTCCAGAACCCCCAACTTTAGTAACCGCCACGCATGTTGAAAAACAACCATATCCTAGTCGACCCTCACCCCTGTGGTACGACGTCCCTGTCGAACTATCCGTGAACTTGTAAGGAAGCTCTGCTAATTTTGGCCGCAATTCCCGTTTTGTCATATTGACCTGAACTACTCCTGCTGCTCGATCACTCATCCTAAAATTCAAAAACGAAATAAATAATTACGACGAATTACATTTAGCGAGCACAATTTAACAAAAAACAAAACGGATAAAGCTAAGGAAATTAAATGTGACGAGAATTCAATTAGTCGAGTTTCTTACCTTCTGTATTTTACAACTTTACACCAAACCAACAAAACTAACGGCGACTAACCGCGTAACTTGAGTCGAGCTACACACTATAAAAGAAATAAAAATTATCGTCTTTAACTTTCATTTTAATTTACTTTAGCAAATCACGGAATCAAAAGCAAATTAAAATAACCACAATTAATTTTTAGCAGTTCCTTACACCCCAAAAACTAAATCTTAAAAGTTTTTCCAACTTCTTTACAAGGTAGTTAGCAGGATAGCAGTGAGCGTCTACTGCAATAAATGTAATAACAAACATTTAGTTAAGACTCCTTATTCAACTCCTCCATTCAACATACAAGCGAAATCTATTCCAGGTAAATTAAAATAAGCACAATTAATTTTTAGCGGTTCCTTACACCCAAAAAAAAATAATAAATCCAATTGAGAGCAGTGAGCAACTAAGTAATTGAATGAAGTTATTATAATTAAAATGAACCGCACACCACAAAAAAAGTATAAAATTATCACAATCTTTAATTCGCACTTAGTTTTAGCTTATCACGGAATCGGCAAAAAATAATTTAATATAGCGATAACTACAGTCAACTTATTTCCGGGTGAGTTTGCTCCGGGTGATAATCGAAATTGAAATTTTACTCAATAAGGTATTTACTTTTGTAATGTCCAAAGATTTTCAAAAAACTGAGACGCAACTCACGCATAAGCTACGCATAAATAAGCTCGAAAACTATAAGCAGATACGAAAACAAAATATTTTTTATATGATAAGCAAATCTGCAGAGAAAACCACGCTGGTACTTTGTTCCACCAACGTTTGTTATGCTTTGCTAGACACTGTGTCTACGGCAGCCAGACTGCATGGCACCCTCACCATGTAAACACATAATATCGCTTGTGTTGCCAGCGCAGCCATACCTTTACATGCTACAACGAACGAGCAGTGGGAAGCAGGTTGGTAAACAGGAGAGCAGTATTAGTGCAGTGTGCGTGTGTAATATTAGCGCAGCAATCCTGTGTACGCTTATTGAGCGAGGGTGTGAGGAAGCTAAGTTTTGACGCAAACAGACAATAGAGAAAGCATGGGAATAAGCAGACTAAAAAGCAATACAAAAAGAGTGTGGGAGAGAAAACAAAGAGCAAATTCTGTTTTCCCTATATTACCGTCATTATGCAAATGTACTATCAATCGGCTTTCTTCATTTTCCATTCCTAACTACGTCCTTACGTCATAGCAGAATATAGCACGTAAAGGTATTGCAGCTCAATATCAGTAAATTAAAATAACATACACAAGATTGTTCAACGTTCGTAAAAATTCTCTTACGTCGCAGCGTATTAAGATTTAAAACTACCGGGCATTTTCTACTTCTCTGCTTCCTATATTTCAAACTCATTCAAGAAAAGGACTCTGCTGTGAAAAATCATTAATTCTAGAAGGTTAGTAGAACTAAAATTGAAGGGATGGTTTCCATCTCACATTTTAATTATCGCCAATAATTAACTGTATCTGTTAAGTGAAAGTGACTAAAAATTAAAAGACGTCCATTTAATTATTATTTTGATTTTAGTCTACAAAGTCTTCCTATATTTCAAACTCATTCAAGAAAAGGACTCTGCTGTGAAAAATCATTAATTCTCGAAGGTTAGTAGAACTAAAATTGAAGGGATGGCTTCCATCTCACATTTTAATTATCGCCAATAATTAACTGTATCTGTTAAGTGAAAGTGACTAAAAATTTAAAGACGTCCATTTAATTATTATTTTGATTTTAGTCCACAAAGTAAGCTATAAGTTAAAAATTATGGCATTTGCGGCGGCAGCTGGAGCAGGTGGAAATGGTGAAGACGGGTGGGGAGATAGAAGGCGCCTACCTCATTTTAAGTTAAGTGATGATGACGAAGGCCTCGCTGATCTCTCCGTTGTCGAAGATTCAGAAGAGGAATGTGATGAAGGAAAAAAGCTGACTAGTACAGAGCGCATGAAACTTCTCGTGGCTAAACTCAAAAAAGATAAAGAACTTCAAGCGTCAAAGAAGAAAATGAACAGCCAGAAACCGGGGAACTCTACCAGAACGAACCCAAAATGTACCGGTCACTAGTAGCTTTTTATCTAACTATTCGCATGTAGTATTTAATAAAATGTATGTTAATGTCGCGCTATCCAATTTTCATTTCAGTGAAGCAGTTAGTCTATGAGCCGGCTGGATCAACTCGCAACCTTTCAGGATCCCATAGAAACCAGCGCCTAGGCAGGCTGGCGCCATATGCGCCACCAGTTACCAATGAACCTCCAAACTCCGGTCAGACCTTTTCCTAATACAATCCACTAGCTTATTATAATTGTAAAGTATTCGTAGTTATACAAACATTAAAATCGTTTCTTTGGAATTAGGGGGACGAGAAGAACACGGAACGAGTAAGCAATAGTACTCAGTCAATTAACGGCATTTACCACCCATTCAATAATAATTACTCAAAGCATTTCTTTTTCTTTCGTACAACAGACGGGACGGGACATTCACAACAGCCCGCGCAGCTAAACGTGACAATAAACAACTACATTTTTGGCACTATAAGTTTTGGGGGATACAATTTTTCGTTTAACGGAAGTCGTTCCCAAGGGGCCAAGTAAGTTTTATAAGTACTCGACCAGATCAATTTGGATTACCAATTATTTGAACTAATAATTAGACTATTAATGATAAAACTTCAATGTAATTCATATTTGCAGTCCTTATGATGAGTCATCAGAAGATCTGCCTAATGAGAATATAGAAACACCTACTCTCGTCGAAGAATTCATGCAGCAGAGCCAAGAGCAAATGCGACAACCAGTTGAGGAAGAAGACATGGACGTCGTCGATTAAGAGAAAATTCTAAACTCTAATGTTCACGCTCACACTCCTAACTAAACACATTTAAAATTATATGCTACAACATCAGTATAATGTACATGTAAGTTTTAAAAATGTTTTAAGGTTAAAAAGTTTGGTTTTTCTAGAGCCATTTTATTGCAGATTTATTGGATAAGTAATAAGGAAGGTAAAACAAAATCAAAAGTAAGTTAGTTAGGTAAGCAGGGCTAATAAGTAATTATTAAATTCCAATGTAGTTTTTCGAATATCTGTGTCGGCTTTGTACTTCAGTGTTAATATGAATAATCTGAATCATCAGATTAACATCTTGATAGTTAGGGTGGGGTTGAATAAGATAATTATTTATTGTTCACACATATGTAATAGAATAAGAAATTCGTTTTTAGCCCAGCAGAAAAAAATTACTATGTATCGACTTTATACTTCAATTTTAAACGATTTAAGAATCTGAATCATCAGAATAACACTTTGATAGTCGGGGTGAGGATGAAAAAAGATATTATTTATTGTTCACATAAATGTAATAAAGATATTTGTTAGTTTAGTTAAAATAAATTCTTAAAGTGAAAAAATGTCACAGCTCGGTGGATTTTACAAGTTAGTGGGCATGAAGGGAAGTAGTTGTACACTCATAAAAAATAAGGATGCATAAGACCTTTCCCTAAGCGTTCCACGCCTAATTTAGTATTTCTAAACCAAACAATCCTGCTCAGTTTTGTTGCTGATAAGCTAAAAAGTATAAAAGTCATAAACAAATAAATGAAAAAAATAAATAACAGGAGCTACGTTAGAAAAGTGACAGGGAAAACTCATTTGATTTTCTATGACGAACAAATATACGAAAGCAATTCATATTCCGATTAGAATTTTACAAAGATTTACAAGATTTTTTTCCCACTCCATTTCTCAATATAGTACTACATGCATAATACTTTTCAGTAAGATAAATATCCAACATACACAAATTGCATTTTTTGCAGCACATGCACACCTGCTATGTAATAGCGAAGCACATCCGTCCCATGATGATGCTAAAGGTCGTAGCTAAAGTCCACGAGCAGCATTCACAATTGAATAGGAAATAGAAATAGTGTAGTTTTCGTAAACACATGAAAGTTGAACGAAGCTGGCAGTTCACAAATCCAGAGGGTCTTGGAACTCGAATTCAAGAAGAGAGAAAAGAACTCTTTTTATGAGCCTTTGGATTTTACGTCACGGTTGGAAGAAAGAGCTGACATAAAGTATCGTGGATTGCTTTCTTTGCCTTTTGTAACACAAGTCCAAAATTCAAGACATAAACGTACCTAAAATGCTCTCCATTATTTTGCTCGCTCTAGAAAAAAACCATGAACAATAACACCATATCATATTACTGCTGGTCTGACCTGCAACATCTAAAAATCTAAAACCTTCCACGTAATCCAAAGCCATATTTTAATTTTTACACTACCTTACATTTATCACTACACATTCCGAGGGACCTACAGTTTTATGAAAAATGCATGGTTTAATGTCTGTGATTAGCAGGCTCAGCTGCCACATAAAGTGTTTGTAGCATAACTGAGACGTGATGATCATGAATATATAACGCACGTGAAAACTCTTATTGAATATCTTATTAAATCTCTTATTGAAATAGTGACCGAATTGAACGAAGCAGAATACTTATTACAATTGCATGATACTGCATTAACAAGAGTAGTGCACTGAATTTATAAAGTGCACAATATACAAAGAAGTTTACACTTAAGTTATCAATACTTATATCGTTGCCTTTGATTTTGCACACTACTCCATTTACAACAGTCTGAACCATTTTTGCTAATAATTAATTTATAAATTTTGACCAATTGTAGCTACTTTTGGATCAAAACTACTATTACTACAAAAATGCAGATTCTAAGATAAATCTTGATAAAACAAGCCATACTGGAATTGAATTTTACTGCCATGAAACGACTAAGATAAGCAATCGACAAGGGAAACTCTTGCAATTTTGACTTTGCTTTCACTATACGTTATTTTTTGGCGTCTCACTCTCATCGCAACCACCACCCCCCACAAAAAAAAGTTTTCCCATCATCTCGTATTCTCGCAATCAAGTCAAAAACTTTTAACGCGTTGGTCCGACACTAACAGGACTTTAGGGGTGCCGGACCCCACCACCGATGTCCACATCAGATCAAAATGAATAATATCAGTCATTTAAGCATTATCCAATTGAAACAAAAAATATAAAAATGAGTAAGGCAGTACTCGTTAGCTCGATTAAGCAATTTCAAGAAACTCTCATGTCTGTCCTCATTGCCATAAGTAAAATAATTAAATACTCTACTCAATCTACACCAGCAACATGCATATAAATTCATATTATTTTAAACCTATTCTGAAAGGAGTATCCTGAACGTTTTGTTAGGTTAATAAGCTATCGTACCTATTAGTCATCAGAGGAGCTGTCAGGATTTAGTTGTTGGGTGGTCACGAGTTACACTTTTTAAATGTGCCCGTGACCGGTGATAAGAAAGAGCAACCGAGAGGAGTTTGGATGGATGTTTAAAAACGTTGATTTGGTGCGACTACGTGCTTAACTTAGCTACCTAATATCACGCTACGCACTACACTATACTCTTTCGTGCTAAGTTGGAGTATTTGTCTTCAGCCCGTGGCGCGGTAGTTCTTCTTTTGCAGTCTTTGAGTGTAGAGCATAGGAGAAAATTAACTTGCAATCTAAAATTTGTGGAATTTTGTGCTGAAACATTAACAGTAGTAGTAAAGTTTTAAAGGAGGTTGGAAGTGAGAGAAATGAACAGAAATTTTAAGGGTGAGTAGACTTTGGTGTACAGGATGCGCAGTTTATGTAATCTCTGGCTAGTAATTGTGCTCCACATACCTACTTATTTACTAATTATTAATGTAATTTTTTTTTTGATGTTTAAAGGTGAAATGAACGGAATTTCCGACCCAATGATATCAGGAATGGAGCAGCATTTTAACAGCGACGGGCAAGGCGGCCTTTTAGTAGGAGCACCGATCGAGGATGACGCTATGTTGACATCGGTTGACCGAGATGGGATACAAGGTGCGATGACACAGAACTTAAATTTGCATGCCGAGGGGGGTGCGATGGAACAAGATATGGAGGTGGACATGGCTGATGAGGAGGAGGAAGAGCTTTATGTCCAACTGTTAGAACAGCGAATGGAGTTGTCAGAGATGCTGAGGAAGCAAAAGGCTACTTTTAAAAAACTACAAAAAGAGAAGAAGAGACTTACTCAACAATTGGCTAAAGCCAAGAAGATGCTGGATGACGAGTTGGAAAAAGCCAGACGCCTGAAAACAGAGGGTCCAAAAATGAGCGACTACGTTAGCAACATGTTGGGGCGAATGGAGAACCCACCTTATGTCTTCCTCTCTAAGAAGCTGGCAGATGTCCCAATGCCACTTCCTGGTGAGTTTGCCGCGACTTGCCACAAATTGGCCGACAATCCGAGACCAGGTTCCAGCTCCACAGCCGGGGGATTTGATCCTGCGAATATTGGCAAAGGGCAAGTTTTCCTCACTGCAAAGATGAGTGTTACGGGCCCCCAAGTCATGTTTTTTGACTATGAGGGAAATCTCTCACATGGAACCGACTAAAGGTAAATTTTTCACAAACGAAATTCAAATTGGCAACATTTTTATTTATGCCATTTCATTCCATCTTGATTAAATTCTGCACTTATATTTGATATTCCAGAACCATGCTCGACCGCCAAATGGCAGCCATACCACTTATTTCAACAAACGACAGCAATTATACATTAAAATTTTATACAATAGGCTAATTAAAATGAACCAAATATCATATTAGAAGTCATCTTTTAATGTGTGTCGGCGTTTCCTATTTTTTAAGGCAAAAGTTTTTTTTTTACTAATTTTAGTTATAATGAAGGTAAAATGATACCTTTAAAACGATAAAAAAGCTTTTTATATACTTATTTATATGTTATTACATTATTATTTATATTTATACCGAGTGGTATTTGTATGCCAGTTTCTAGCATTATTAAACTACTTTAGAACTATGTGTAGCACCAAGTGCTAATTACCAAATGATAGCAAAACGAATTCCTATGTAAAGGTCAATAAATGAAATAAATGAGATTAAATAGGACATATAGGAAATAAAATTTTTGAATCTAATGAACAAACAAGCGTGTATTTTTAGCAAACAAAATTTACAAGGAAAAGCTGGACTGAACTGGCATTTAAAAAAAACATTTTCATTGCTTATTCTCTTATTGACTAGGCCCAGTTACATTTTGAAAGTATCAGGAAATAATGTATATTTATAACGGTTTCACGCAATGCATACCCAGTTTAAAATAACTCCGTGGAATAGTTCATTTTACTTATCGTAATTTTCATTAACATTTCAAGGTTTGTAACTCATACGCGATACGAGTAAAGAAGAAATCGAAAGAATCCGTTCACTCATAATACCATATCACTGAAATCTACACAACAAAAAAGGTTGTGGATAAGTTGAATCTGTAAAATTAGACTACAATGGGCTGGGTCGAGCTTCAATCGTCAAAGAGAATGCCGGGCAGCAGAGCAATACAAAAGTATATTTTTAGCACTGACTTGAGTGGGAATGATGAATCGCATTTACAACGACGGAAGCTTTCACAGCATAAAATATATATTTTTCTAAGGACAAGGTCCAGACCACACATAAATGTACAGTTAGCAAAACATGAAACTGGGTTTAGTTTCGAGGCTGAAAATATATTGTAAACAGAGACGCTTTGTTTCATCTGCGTAGTGCGGTAAACTTTGAGAATTTCCAGCTAATGGCCAAGCAAGCAGAGGTGAAATGGTATGTAATAAAACGTGTGTGGTAGCTAACTCAATCCTCATGTGACACGAAAAAACCCTGCTCATTGAATTTCTTTCCCATGATTTGTCCACCAGAGATGTAGGTTTTTAAAGATTGTTTCTCGGAAAACGAGATAAAACTTCGTTTAAAGTCATAAACTGACTCGTAGTCCGAATGAAAAGGTCTTTGATAAGCAAGCTTTTTTTTGTGTACTCCTTGAGCAGGGCGATAATTGTACCTTTTAGTCGTGGATCTGTTCATGCTTAAATATAATTTCTTTCTGACTTTCAGCTGTACACTCACTCAAAAATAAAGTGCATAAAGTACAAAATCCAACGAGTTATCAAGCCACGATAAATAGCAACAAAAATGTAAACCACACACAGTTTAATGATTTCAAGTACATCCTCCCGTCCCACTTGCCATTTCAGCTCATGACTAATTTCCAGTTATCAGCGCGTCTAATAATGATAGAAATTAGTAAAATGGGCAACGATGCTAGGAACAGCAGCCATGAATAGGACTATGTTTTCCGCTTTTAGTTGGAGTAGAACATCCACACTCGTCAGAAGCAGATAAATGTTGACATTGCAATTTTAGAGTACACAACAATTTTTTTCTTGGAAAAAAATTCATAACCCACTATTTTCTAGTAACTATTGAGCACTAGTAAATTCATATAATTAAAAAGTATTTCTTAAAAATATTCATCACTGACGACTGCTAAACATTTCAACAGAATCAGTAAAGTAGTTAGTAAAGTTTTTAGCAAAGGAGGTTAGGAAGCAAGATGGGAGTGAATTTGCAGTTACGTGCACTCATGAGAATCGAGTTGGAGGAGATTATTGGTCCCGCGGAGGGGACATTTTTGGGTTTAGTGGACCGGTTTAGCAATACAGCAGGTTGGCGTAACGAACTCAGGGCAGATATCATACTTGCCGTTTCTGACTTGATTGACGATATAAACTCGAGAGTGTGGTCTCTAGTTTGCCAAGGAGCAGGAATGAGTGATCGAACAAGCATGAATAATGCGTTCACGTCGCTCATTTTCTACCATTGCTGCTACAAAATGAAGGAACGAATTATATACTATTTGGGAGATTCACATCCTATGTGCCGATTGGTTGATTGCGAGGCTAATAGAATCTGTGACACAGTGAGTGCATATTTGCAAAACCTGGAAACTGATTTCGATTACTTTGGCCAACTGGACGTGAATGACTATATCTCGCAAATGACAAGCTATTATTCAACTTGGCGACCAGACAAGATGAGCAAGTACCACAATGCAATCTTATAAATTTTCATCTACAAGTAGCAAGTTTTGAATCTTACTAAAAATGTAGTTTTGAAAAATGTAGTTTTTTGGAGTGGATGTTAGCTCATTTACTTTGTCATTCTCAGAATTATTTATTCGTTTATTTTATGATAGCTTAACGATATTCTCTTTACTATTTAAAGAGGAATTAAACAAACAAGTGACTTATGAATATTGAAACAATAGTTTTGTATGTAAAATAGTGACTTGCATGTAAGTATGGTGTGGTATATGTAAAGTAAAAGAATATTCAACGTCAGACAGAAGGAACAAAGTGTTACATTGTTCAATATTAATCAGAGCAACAGTGAGTGTAAGTGATATACCTATGCACAGCCAGTATCCAACTCCCTTCGAGACTGCGTGCCATATAACTTCACACGAAAAAAGGAACTCATGCTCAGTAGCAACCAAGACGTGTAAACGAGACGATCGAGTGTGATTTAAATCTTAGTTATTACAATTTAAAGACGAAGGCGTGGGGAAAGTGAGACGGAAGCTACGCAAGAGTAAGTGCTATAGCTTATAGCTATGCTCATAGTTAGTGCCACTAGAAATTGTATTGTATTATCTTTTTTGTAATCAGAACTGAAACTGTGAGCTTTAGTGCTAATTACTGCGTTTCTTTAAATTCGGTTTCCCCAAATAGGACACTATCGAGAAGAAAACAGCAAGGGGCAAAGGCGTGGGGAAAGTGAGACGGAAGCTACGCAAGAGTAAGTGCTATAGCTTATAGCTATGCTCATAGTTAGTGCCACTCGAAATTGTATTGTATTCTTTTTTGTAATCAGAACTGAAACTGTGAGCCTTAGAAATTAGCGTAACGAATTACGAAATTTAAAACACAAATCAAGAAAATAGCAGTAATGACTCGACTACGTTACCCTCAGCTAGCGATACGAAAGGCGATTAGTTATCAATTATCGCGCGTATTATACAGATCCGAACAACGCTTTCAGCACGCAATCAATACTATTACTAGCACAATAACATGGAATCAAGAAATGGATGTGATAAAAGGCTTGCGCGTTGCATTTCAGGGAATTAATTCGGATATTACCAATCTGATAAACAGTTCGATTAGCTTGGTAATTATAAAAAGTAAGCAGGGTTTTCGCTCTAACATTTACGCGTCTATAGAGGAAAAGCTAGGCAGCGTGTTTATTCCAATGGTACAGAGACTTCTTCCTGCTGGACATTTTGCAGTAGGGAATTTCAAAGCAGAAAAGACAGGACTAAAGGCCGACGTCTGGACATATACGGAAACAATTGATTTACGTTATAATTTCTTTTGCATTAACAAATGCGACATTGTTAAGTTTATGGAAATCACTTTAGAGTGCCTCAAGTTTGAGTATAATGCCGCTTACGAGGATATAGTGAAAGATTTAGATCGCGATTAAAGTTAGAGGAACGCGTGGAAATGTGAAATATAGGAGACAGTAGTAGGGAGATTGTGAGATTCGTAAGGCTTTAGGCTTAGTTTATAATAGTTAGGGATAGCAACACTGCTTCAAAACACAAAAAAAACTAATGTTGAACCGTATAAATGCTTACAGACACCATACGTTCGGAGATATGAATGAACTCAATGGATGTGCTCTTCGCGCTATCATGTTCATCGAGTTATATAAACGTATAAGAACTGCAAAGACACTTCTTTTCTGGTCTATAAATACATTTACTACCGTTACAGAAGAGGACACATTGAAAAAAAGGAGGCGGCTACAGGGAAAAATTGCGTATGAATTTAAATGGTTGTATAAAAGTCTGAAACGAGTAGTAAAAGGTATTAGTGTAGAGAAGAGGAGTAGCAGGTCAAAGGTTCGAACTAGAGTTTTACTAGCAATTCAAAGACACTTAAGAACTGCTCTCATAGCTCACGTAAAGCGGATCTATGGCCAGCCTCACCTCATCATGTCGCTTATTGAAGGAGGCTGGTTAGCTGTAAGTGGACTAGTAAGTAGGCACTTTGAACGTCTTGCACTCGATTTTAATTATTTTGGCGAGATGGACGTTAGCGAATTTATTAAAACCAAACTGGTAGAACTGAGGGAGCTCGAACCCGAGATTTACGCGTCTGTCGTGAGAAATGTGCGGTCAGTTGGAGTTTCTGAGCGCCAACTGACATGGCTCACAACATTTGCACAGGATTGAGTAATCATGTAATTTAAAAAACACTAAACAATAAAACTAAATAGTTACTAGTTTAATAGATCTAGATACACTAGGTGGTAATAAATTTTATTTATGCGGTAGCGACAAATTTTCTCGGGTATAGCAAAGCTTGGGAAAAAATCATTGTATAGAGAGTGTCCTAATTAATGTATTTTTTTTACATTTTAGAGGAAAAAAAAATTGTGTGTAGAGTCAATGTAATTTCTAGCGATAAATAATATATTGTATATTTCTGTATTTTAAGTAGAGAAACGTGGTTGGTCTTGCATGAACACCAACACCATGAATGTTTCATGTATAATACTTGGCTTGTAAATAGGTACGCAAACGTTCACTTAATAGTGGTAGACCATTACTAATGACTAAGTTTCCATAGTTTTAACAAAATGAATGATTAAACACCTAAATAAATATTATAACGTACTCTTCCTCGATTTAAACACAAAACTACAATAATTAAAATCACAATAATGGAAAAGCATAATACCTATAATAATTCCATAACATTCTCAAAAAAAATATTCCATAACAATTTGGCTGCAATAACTTTACTTTGGAGCACACACACACACACACACACACACACACACACACACACACACACACACACACACGATGCATGCTTTGAAACATAACCAAAAATTAAACTATGCTCCACTGCTGGTCAGGACTAATGACGTTTTTTTTTAGAAAAGCATAAATATCATCCCACGATCTCTCCTGTGTGACAAAATGTCACATTACAAAATTATAGGCTATGATATTCTTATGACTCACATGAAGGGAGGAATTCATGAAAACAGGAGCTACAATATTGGGTGAAAGGGATAGGATGTTTAAAAGAAAAAGTAAAGTAAGAGCAAGATTAAAAAAGAAAAGTAAAGTAACATATATAGCACGCTAACCAAAACCTAAAGACACTTGCTTCTCGACAGTAGTTAGAAGAGATAGAAGGGGATAGCTTAAGATAAAATTACAAGACTGGTGTGTGTTTAGATTTAGAATTTTTTTTAATTAGTTTTGAAATAGCTCTGAAATCAGTTTAAAAAGTGAGTACTGTAGTGCTCTCTTTTAATTTTATGTTTATTTTTATCGCAGAACCAATACAGAAAATACGAACAATGGCGAGAGAATTTAGAAAAGCCATACTGGTATTCGCGATGCTGATGCTAAACAGTGTCGTTGAGGCAAAGGGTCAAGATGAGCTGCGACACGGCGGCGCTGGACCTGCAGCCAAGGACATTTCTAGAATTACAGTAGCAAATGCCGGCAAGGGGAATGCAGAGGAAGATTTTACATATAACTTGACTACTAGCTGTAAGTACTTTTCATATGCTCTAACCCAAACTTGGTAAGGGTGAGCTGGTAGCTATAATAATTGTTTATTTATACAATTTTGTGCTACTCACAGATGAGACTCTTTTCAACCTAAGCGTGAGGGGTTGGACAGGTGCAAAGCAAATGGTCAGCATTGTTTCTGACAACTTTGCATGTGCCTGTTTAACATCCAAGATAGTCTGGAAATACGGATCTGCCAGCGAGGTTGCCCTGATGATCCTTTATTGGTTTAGCTTAATCACATCAGTCATCGGCATTGTAGGAAACACAATCCTGATCATCCGCACGGCCTTGCATATCAGAGCCACCAGGAAACTACTAAGGGAAATGAGAGCAAGGGCTGCAGCGGAAAGAAGGGTCAGAGAGATTGCCCGCAAATGTTTGTAAATTATTATTAAACTTTTGCTTTTGCAATGCGACAATTATACACTAATTTTTTTAAAAAATTATTTTTGAATATTTTAACTTTTTTCTCTCTGTAATAGTAAACTAAAGGCATTCTAATTTAGATATATGTGAGTAATTTTTATTGTAATCAAATTTAAAAATTTACTATTTACAAAGTTCATTCAAATTGAGTGCATTATTAAAAGATGCAATTGAGATTTATTAGTTTAATAACAACATAAAATAGCTTAATGATATTATAAAAACTTACTGCTTTTTGTATTGTGAAAATAATTGAAAATCATCGCATGACTTTGGTTTAACCATAATAATAAATTAATAATAATTTTCTTAGATAACATTGAAAACTTTCCATGAAACGGGCGCTATATAATAGTAGTATTTTTTATTTAGAGTTAGCATGGTGTCGAAGAATTACACGACGATAATATTACATATCTGCAAATTCAAAAACAATGTGAAACTATACTAGAGAAGTATTTAGAAGAATTAAAGTGAATCTAGTAGTTTCTAGGTACTACTAGCCTTTTGAATTATTAAAAACAATTTAACATGAGTAGATACAACTAAAAATTCTAAATGACTACATACTATCGCTGTCACTAAGTATAACGGTTGGCTTCTTAAGACCAAATAAAAGAAAAGGAAAGGTTGATGTTAGAAGTTTATGCGTAGAGCAGAAATAACTTATTGTGCCTGGCAGTACATTCCGTCCACAAAACGGCGCCATACAAATCCGTGTCCAATTCTGTGAGTAGCAGTAGTAGTAGTAGTAGTAGAGAGTGATTAGCTATAGCATGTATTATTAGGTCAATAACCTAAATAAGAAAACGTATTGTTTTATTTTGTTTTACGCACATCACCGGTTTTCCATTTGCTACGGCACACTAACGCATTCTGCTCAACCTTAATTTCAAACTCCCATTTATTTTCACTCCCATCCACACCGAACTTGATACGACCAACTTTTTTCATATATTTGATTGTAGTAAACCAATGAGTTATAGAGGTGTATCGAGGTTCTTCGTATCTTATGGCAGTCCTGGCAATAGTTCTCAAAAGGTGAGCACGTCGAGCGATGAGCTCTGAAAATAGCGATAATGGGAAGAAATTTTTAGAACACAACAAGCTATATAGTTTTGTTAACTACAATTTTTTGTTTTCTTCAATCGAAGAATAATTTTAGATTTTTAATAGGAAGCTAAAAAAAAAGAAAAAAAAGAAAGAAGGACTAAACTAGACTATACTTCTGGTAGAGATGCCCACAAAACTGCTGTTTTCCCTTTTGTGCGTATCACATGTCGCTCCAGCGTTTGTGCATAGTTGCAGACAGGCTGAAAATAACATTGAAAGAAATATAACTGATGAATTTTACTATGAGAATTAAAAGTAGACGATGAGCTAGAGTAGTGAGAAGTAGGGAGATGGTGAATTCAATAACTTACTCGTCTTGCTACATTTCGTGAACCTCTGTCCGGTTGGAATATGCTCTACATAAATTGCACTAACACCTTTGTACAAACAAAATTCAGAAGACGTTTCAACAACCCCGGGTCTATAGTCGAATAGTGATGACAATCTTTTTTGAGTCCCACTTCGATGATCAGTTTCCAATGTGTCAAGTCCTTTCGCATCCATTGCAGCTTGAATGGCGTCTTGCAGGTAGATTTGAGCTTCTGTAAAGTGCGTAAAGACTAAGTTGAATGTAATAGAACCATTTTGCTAGAAAAATCAGTAGTAGTAGCAGAGCTGAAAGTGAAGCTCACCATATTTGACTTGGGTTTGGCAGTCCAATGGAACAGCTGGCAGAAGGAGGGCGGGACACGGTTCAACCTTTGGGGACTTGAAAAATCCAGAGTGGCGACTACAGAAGACCCCACCACCAGTAAACTCTTTGCAAGCTAAAAAACAAAGAAAAGATTTAGGTTAGTTAACTACTACTAAAAAAAAGAGTTTAGTTACATGATTTTAATTAGGTGAGAGAGAGAGAGAGAGAGAGAGAGAGGAGCTAGGAGTACCTCGAATAGGACACACTGGACAAAGTCTCTGTCCATCACTAACAAAGTAGAAACCCATCCACTCAGAATCCCATTTTAAAGCTATAGTTTTAGTGAGTTGGTAATTGTTTTGGTGTTTGTAGAGCTGCCTGAACACAGATTCGATTGCGGTGAAGTTAAGCTTTGTAAGAGCTACAATGGCAGCATCAACGTCCATAGTCAGTATCAGTATTTTATTATAGAGGGAGGAAAACAATAAAAAAAAATATCCGGAGACCAACCAAGGTCTAATTAACGAAGCCCCACTAAGCGGTAAAATTTAAATCGGTAAATGTTTACACAGTTTTGTGCGCACTAATAGTTCTTTCGCACCTAACTCGATCTCATAACTCAAAACCTACCACTTTCGTGTAGCTAACAGTTTTCCAGAACTTGAAAAGTAAAAAAAAATCTTGCAAAAACACCGAACTTCAATAAAATGTAAGTCAAATTTAAGTTGAAGATATTATATTAAACTCCAGTTAGAAAATTATTTCCGCAGTGCTCTTTTATTAACTACTACTTTAACTACATTTTTATTAACGCAGCTGCACGGCGCACACGGCTGTTTATTGCAGTATAAAGAAATCTAAACATGAAATGCAAGGGAGTGTGTGTAGCTGCACAGCCAAGCAAGAGCGGAACCGTTCAGTGTAGATATGTATGGGAGAGAGAGAGGACAGTGAGTGTGTTATGTATTATGTATAGAGAGAGAGAGAGAGAGGATCCATGTAGTGTAGCTATGTGTGAGAGTGTGTGAGAGAGAGAGAGTGTAGCTGCTCCCTGGTAGAACAAAGAGGACAGCATTCGAGGACACCAAAATAAAACAGGACGAAATCCAAAAGTAGCCACAAGTAGTATTTCGCAGCAAAGTCATGTTAGTTGTTAACCTTCAAACGACAATTTTTGTTGCAAGTTGTACCGGACTCGGCAAAAGCTCGCGGATACTTCATTGGCAATGAATTAGCGACGCTGAAGAGGACGTTAATGGCGCGTATGGAACAAGTCTCAAGGGGTACAACAAAAAACCTACGGAACACTAGGTCCCTTCGAGTTTAGGGTCGTGCGATGTGTCAATCAAAAGTTATTCACATTAGTAACCATGAAATCCTTCTAAAAATGATAACACTAGAAATTGACCCTTTTGGTCAATTTTGGTTTCGAACTCTACTCGACGAGACATTTCGATTGACATATCGCACATATCGAAATTCGAGGGGGCCTAATTTCGTAATATACCAAACATACTTTCGCATCTGCAAGTGGTTCCAAACTCAAACTAAAAGTCAGTTTCTTAAATTAGAAAGCGAGCCTGGATCAAAGTCATCAAAGAGAAAGCATAACACTACGAAGAGTGGAAAGAAAACACGTAAGAGGAAGCGCGACGAAGAGAAACATGGGTCCGAAAATGGTAATCAAGGCAGTCAAGAAGTGGTGCTTAAGAATGACTCTGAAGAAGGAAAAATACCTCAAGAGCAAGAAGAGAATCCAGAAGAAATTCCAGGAAATCCAGATATTGACACCGACAATGACAATGAAAGCCAATCAAACAACAGTCCTGTTCAGGATGCCCTTCTACCAGTTGCGAACGAAGTTGTGGTGGACGAAGTTATCGATATTGTGAAAACTGCTTTACTTCTTGCATGGGAGTTGGAAGACGTTCTCATGGCTCCGTCTGATCCATCTAACAGTACTCCAAGATTTGTGGTAGTAGATCAGGTTTGCAATTCAGAATTACCAAATTCAATACCAAAAGGCTTTAATGAAACGGAAACAACTGGAGAAGCGGGAGTAGGTTCAACTAATAATCGCAGTGATCAACAGCAAACTTATACATACGAGATTCCAGTATTATGTAGTGCTAATGGGGTTCATAATCAAGAAAAAAGCAGTTCATCCCAGGGAGAATCATATAATACTGTCCTGCCATCATGTTCAGGTAAAAATCCTTAAAATAAATTAATGTTAAATAAATTATTAGGTATTTATACTTTAAAATACTTTTATATTTATTCTAGGTATATGAACCCGGGTCCTCTAGTCTAGTCCCCTGTATTTCATACTGTACCTGTTTTAATATTTTCTGTAAAATTTCACAGGTTATGAAAATGTAGGAGGTATATCCGTATGCCCTTCTGGAGAAGTAATTGTTGGATGTCCTTCACTGCCAAACTCTAACTCTGATGCTGTTTCGCCTACTACCTTAGTATATCGTCCTCTTCCAACGAGACCTACACTGGAAGAACAAAGGACGAGTGTATATTCGCCGTTGTTGCATCCCCAAATACTTGTGATGAAGTTGCTGGAAATTGGTTTTTACAAAATTAGGTCATTTTCTTCAGAGCACCCCAACAAATTTATAGTGATGTTTAGGAAGCAGTAAGGCAACTGTAGTATTAAGCTTGCAAAATTACATAATTACGATTTTGAATAGGTTTTCATTTAACAAGTGATCGAACAATGTGTGCTCTACTGTTTATATTTTTATTTTGTAGACGTATCAAGTATGAATGCTTGCTTCCGATTATGCGGAATAAGCCCAAAGCCTCAGGAGTACGGAAGACACAGAAGCATATCACTCTGGAGTTTGGATTTGATCAGATCTCTATGATTGATTTTAAGAAAGATTCGGTAAGAACACAATATTACTCTTGGACGATGAAAATTCATTTAGTTCTGATTTCCTTCTAGTGGCGTTGTGCACAATGTATATTGAAAAATTTGAACTGCGACAAACACTAATTAAAAATTTCATCGTTTTAAATTTAAAATAAAAAATAACGTAAATAAATTTATCGTATTTTTTAACACCCAGCTTTGCATGAGGATTGAAGGAGCCCCCAGTTTAACCGTTTCAGAATACAAAGTGTATGAGGAAGTACAATATACTACTCTTACTGAAGACGATTTAATTTTTATGGAGCACGCTGTGAAGCAAAACCTACAGCTGGTTCCAATTCATAGTGTATGCAAGTTAATAATTGACTCTATTTCCATAAATGAATGGATGACACTTATAAATGGCAGTTCTCAATTATTTGCTGTAAATGATGCGCTAACTAATTTTTGTTGATTTAGCTCCACTGTATGAACGAACGACGGATCAGATCCCTCGAGTCCCGAATGAGAGAGCATCCGAAGTTGCGCGACTGTTTCTCACAGTAATCTGGATTTCTTCTACGTTTGATAGTACTTCTTCTGTTGCATTTGCTAGGACTTGAATGATACATAGAACATAGAGTGATTAGATAACTGGTAACAAACGTTTGGCGTTTGCATAAAATAAAATAGCACATAGCACTAAAATCAGGTTACAGAATTGCATTCAAGCTTATTATCCTGTGGCAAATTGTTATCATTATGTTCCACTTTTCATTTTCATATTCCCGGAGTATCCGAATCCTAATTCATCGTCTTTACTTTCCTTTGTTCAGAGTACCGCGCTGCGTCATATTATGTTTGAGGAACGACCAAGAAAAAAGACCAAAGCTTTATGCCATTTTTATACTCATTCAGCAGTTAAAAGCATTATTCCACGCGAATTAATGGTAGATCGTACTGAGCTAGTCCCAGTACGATGTTAGTAGTTGTAGAAGCTGGCAGGCCACCAACCCAAAAAAATATAACGCTTTTCTCTCCATACAGCTGAAAACCACCAGGGCCTGATAGATAAGATGAATGCACAGTAGATTATCATCTAGTCGAATGAATACCCTTAGTGTGCGCTGACCATGTAATATATTGTGCTAGATTTAGATTGCGAAAAAATAGCTGCATTTTACTCAACTCCAAAAAAGCGATTCCCTAGTTCAGTTGGCAACTGTCCCAGTGTCGTAGGGAGAAGTCACTGGCACAGTTCGTCACAATTGGAATTATACCAAATTCTGGTTGTATGTAACAAAGTAATGAAGCAAAAGAAAACAACTTTCGTCATTATTAATTTTTATTATATTGGTAAATCACGGAACGCTCCTCACATTATTTTTTTTAACTTCTTACTACATTTTTTTGTTTCGCGTTCCTCATCATTGTGTTCTTTATAATTATATGACTAATACAAAAAACCGTGTTAAGATACACATTAATATTACTTTTTCATTAAATTGGCTCAAAATACATAACTATAGTTGAATAAAAATTATTATTTTTCATTCTTCCTTTTTCCGGTTAGGCTTTTGTTATTACAAAAAAATTATTAATTTTTCTTCTTCCGTAGAAAACAAGGTTAAATTTTTCTATTATAAAAAGTATACAAAAAATCATTTCTCTTGTTGCATTTTTAAAATGTATAAAAACAGATACAAAATAAACCAATTTCAATTTCAGAAGCATTTTTTAAACCTTCCTCTTCATCATTCATACAAAGTCTAATTTTCATTTTGGTATAACTTCGCACATTTAAAAAACGCTATTGACTGACACTGTAGTTTTCATCGCATTTTTCGTTCCTTTCGTTCCATCTTTTCTCCGTTTACAGCAATAACATTAAAATTAAAATAATATATTAATAAAAAAAATTGGTATTAAATACTGTTAACAAAAAACGGCCTTTATACAAGAAGTACATTACATATTATATAACAAAACAACGTTAATACAAAGCAACAAATTTTCTTTTCATTAGAATTAGCTACAATTATTAAGTACACTTTTTATTAATGTGACAACAAATATTATAATTAAAAAAGCGTGAGAAAAATATTTAACTAGGGGTTTCCGAATATGATTTCACAGAATTAGTAGCGCTCATACCTTAAAATCCTCACAGTATAAAAAATTTCCTTTACAATAATAAAAAAACAGATCTCACTTAAAACTAATTGTTTCGCACACGATAGCTTTTTCTTCACAATTTTTAAACATTCGTATTTTACGTCAATTTCAAATTTATTTTTCTCGTCCAGAAGGAAGCAAAAAAAATTCCGTTGCTTAATTTAACAGTCTTGGCCTTTTTTATTGTCATTGGTTTTCTAAGCATCTTATATTTTTGTTTGTCTACAAACCTAAATTAAATTCATTATACCAGAAAGAAATTCTTCGTGTCAGTCAGTGTAAAAGTACATCTCTTTAAAAAATTATGTGGTTGAATCACATCCAAAAAAAATGTTTTGTCAGAGATCCTAGTCTTTTCCTTAACTTAAAAAGATTATTTAAAGTTAATTGTTTCTATTACACACCCATCACATTTTCACAGTAAAAAATAGAGATTAAATACAACTAGCTTAACTAGGGTATAAATTATATGGCGAGTCACAGTGATTTATTCTCTATACATAGAAAGAATTTTTCATTTTTATAGCAACCGTCATCAGTTGGTACACCTTTTTGCAACTACAATTAAGTTTTGGTAAGCACATTATATCAGTAACAATTAGTTTTCTTTACATTAATACACACAATTTCCTTTCTAATCTAGTTTGTAGTAGTTTTATACCCCTAAATCCCATTTTATGTTTTTAAAAATCGTTTTTGCTTTGTTCATGCTTAAAATAATCCTTCTTTCGGATTATTTTGTTTCAAGTATATGGTCACAAGTCACAATTAAAATTAAAATTCCACAATGTTGTAAAAACCTTTGTCGTTTTACATTGTAAATTGAAGTTGTTCTCGGAGTTGTCCTTTCACAAACTGTGCCATAAATTACTAAATTATTTACGAGTAATAAATTGCCCCAAAATAGTATCGTGTCGCGAGTGTTATTACATTTTTGTGTGTCTGGTGGTGACGCTTAAAAGATCTTTCTCCTAGCACTATTTACAATAAAAAACAATATTACAAAAGATAGCTACTTTTTAAACGATTTAAAAAACAAATTTGACGACGTTATTATCTTTTTTGTATTCTGATTGAATTATAGTATTATTTTTACACAACTAAAATTTAATTATGCAAGTCTTTTACATATTTACTACGACAGGTGATAGTCTGGCGAGGGTTCTGCCAATGGTTCTGGCGTTGTGAAGAGGGGATTGGGGAATTCTGGGGGGTGTGGGAGTGGTCCCTCTGACTTAGGTCTTCTTCTGTACGCCAACAGCCAGCAGGATACTGCTACTGCTACGGCGACCAGTGCTAGGAGTGCGGTGATAATTAGAGAAATTATGAATCCCACCATGGAGACGCATACTTCCTCCTTTTGTATTTGAGGTGCTGAGAATAGAAAGAATAAAATAGAGTTAGTTTTCTGACAAGAGTTGCCATACTGTCACGAAGAATAGGAAGTAGCAATTCACCTTCTGTTGGATTTAGGAGACGATCCTCTCGCCGCTCCAGTGTCAGAATGGGATTCGACTCAACCTTCACCTCCTCCCGGAAGTTTTCGTCGTAGGATGGTAGTTGGGCAGCTAAGCTGAAGTCAGCATCGTTGAACACCTGTCGCTTCTTTCTTCGCCCAAATGCATTCGTTCCTCGACAGTTCACCTACATCCGAAATTCATTTCCAATTAAATTTTGCAATAAATTGCTATTGAAAAAAGGTTAATTTCTCGCTATACTCACCGGTTGGCATCGGCCAAAGCAAACCCTAACATTACACTGGAATTTAATACTGCTACTGCTGGGGAACTTGAACGCATTGAAGTGAGCTAGTAATGTCTGCGAGTCCGGGTCAATATCCCATTCTCCAAATATAGAGGGGTCCGTGGCACACCCATTGTCATCTGTGACGAGATACTCGTTCTCCCCATCACCCTCCATTGTTTTCGCTATACATGATCTCGCAAATCCTCCATAAATATTGGTTGGGCCAACTTCCACTCGCAACATAAGGCTTTCTCCTATCTCGGCAGAGTTAATCTCTCCTCCACTAGCTGCCACAATTTTCATGGTGCAAGTTGGTGGTGGACCAGTATTTGCCACAGTCGCTGAGGTGGATAGCATGGAAACGTTGAACCCAAGAGTGATCGTTTTCTCTCCAGTCATGTACACGCATTTAATGTGGTATGCCTGAGCGTTAAAAGTGACCAGTTTGGGATGCTTCTGAATAACTAAGATGAAGCCGGCTTCGCCCTACAAAAGTATAGTGTTTTGATAAATAGTTCTTGTTCCCAAAAGTGATTTTAATTTTAAATTCTCTTACGTCAACATGCATTAGTCCACAAGTGCCAAACTTCACTTTAAAGTCAACCGGACCTGCAAAGTACTGCACTGACTTTCTACAGTTAGGATCTTTAGAGTGACCCTTCACGTAGAGAAGACCGTTGAAGTCTGAGTTGTTATTTGTAGAAGGTGGAACGTAGACATCTACTTGAACTCCATCGGCCAAGCAGTTGACCACCATATCCGGTTGTGGGAAATCCGTTTTAGCATAGTCTGGACCTATTATTTTTTAAAGATTATAAATGTTAGCAATTGATCGGTACTCTAACTACATTATATTGTGTAAATTTTATATATGGAAACATTACGTCTTCCGCAGTACACTTCCGCACTGGGGTTCGGAGGGTATGCCTCTGGACATACGCAAACCGCCTGGTGATTGACTGCGTTGCAGTTGGCATTCGTGCCGCATACTTTCAATGTGCATGGGTTGACGCAAGTGCCATTCACGGTATAACAGAACTTATCAAGAGGGCAGTCATTATCTGATGTACAGCCTGGTGGAACTGGCTCACAAATTCCATCCCTGATCTCGTACCCTTTACCTTCCGGACAAACACAGTTTCCTTGCGAGTCCAAAATGAAATTTCTGTCTAGTGCGCAAATACATCTGCCGTTTTCGTTAAGTCTAAAGCCTGCAATAATAATTTGTTTTGAAAATTTGGCAATTAATCGTGCACTTAAATCATTGATTTTTTAACAAATCAGTAAACCAGCAAACCTTTCTCAAGTGGACAAGGCAGGCAGTTTTCATCCTCATCTACACCATATCCTGGTGGACAGGCACAGTTTCCTCTAACATCCAGGATGTATCCCTTTTCAGTTGGGCATTTTGGAGCTGCAAATTTAATATCAAGTTTGCAAATTTACCAAACTTAAATAATCTGTAAATGTGGCTACTGTGCAAAAAAAATTCCATTACAGAACTCTTTTTTTATGATTTGTGCTGCTGTTTGTGATTTTTTTACAGTTAAATTACACACTCATATCTAAATTTCATTTTGTTAATAGAGATTACATTCCTCACGTCAGTGAACAAATTTGTGTGGGTAAAATATGTTGTTGGTGTTAAGGATGGGTTAGCAAAAATGATATTCTGCTTTTCCTTCTCTCTGTAGAGAAAGTCGCGCATTTTTTAAATTATTTTTTATTTTCTTACGAAGTTCACACTGCACCGCAGCATTGCCCCTGTAGCCGGGCAAGCACTCGCAAAGCATCGTTCTCACAGGAAGAGTGTCGAGCACTCGACATTCCGCATTGATACCGCAGGGTTTCCCCTCCTCGCAAGGATTTTTACATTGCCCGTTGATACAAGCCAATCTGGATGGGCACTCCCCATCACTCTCACATCCCACTTTAACTACAAAATCAATTTTTCCAACATTTTATTTACATTTGAAAATAAATTCATTGACCTCAGAGAAATTAAAATGGAAGAAAAGATTATTATTTTCTTGTGTTGAAAGTAGAACAAAAAATTATTCGTAGAGAAAGGGAAGGAAGGTAAAAATAATGTAAAATTTTTATATATACAAGTACCCTGTTGACAACTTGTCCCCCGACTGCCGACAAATCCGGGTGGACACGCGCAATTAACATTGTGATCGAACACTCTGCACTCGGACGGAGGAGCACAAATGTCGTTCACTGCACATGGACTTTCGCAACGTCCGTTAATGCAAGCCTTATCGCTAGGACATTCATCATTTGCTTGACATCCGATGGTAATACAAGACACGAAGGGATCTCCCCTTGTGCCCACTGGACATTGACAAATTGCTTGGTGCGCGATACCGTGGCATGTCGCTCCAACACCGCAAGGCGGTTGTGGAGACGGGGCGCAAACTGCTTCGCAATTTCTATTGATGCAGGCGTGCGTTGTGGGACATTCATGGTTGGCTCTACAGCCCACTGTAAAATAATTCAAATAATTTTTAATTAATAAAATGTAATTAATTTATCTGCGGTGTGAAAGACATTTAAGTATTGAAACGGAAACGACTGCTTTACCTGGATGACATCCAAAATCTGGGTTTCCGTCATATCCATCCAAGCAGGAGCAAACTGGTTTATGGTTGACAATTCTGCAGTCTGCATTAGCCCCGCATTGGCATGGGTTTCTGCAGATGCCGTAGAAGCAAGCAAGTTCAGTGCTGCACTCGTTATCACTTCTGCATCCGCGTGGTTCTAATGGTTTGACTGGTCTGCATGTTGCGTCCCTTCCGCCAACGTATCCATCCGGACACTCACAAATCATTGTTCGCACCGGAGCCGAGTCAATTACTCTGCAGACTGCTGGAGATGTACATGGGTTTATAACTCTGCATGGGTTTTGGCACTTGTCGTCAATGCAAGCAAGCTGAGATGGACAATCACTGTCAACAATGCATTCAGGTTTAGGCTCTTGGTCGCAGGAGAAGTATGGGTGACCAACGTAGCCTGGCTCGCACTTGCATACAGCTTGATGGTCTTCATTAAGACAGCGGGAGTTTGTGGGGGCGCAGGGATTGCGGTTAAGACAAGGATACTGACAATCTGAGTTGATACAAGCTTTGTCTGAGGGGCAGTCGGAGTCTGAGCGACAACCGATGACTTGGCAGATCTCGTATGGATTTCCTCTGTAACCTGGGCGACACTGGCATTCAGCACGATGGCTGCGCACGAAACACTCAGCGTTCGGAGCGCAAGTTTGTTCTAGCAGGCAAGGATTTACACATTCGCCCTTCATGCAAGCTTTATTGGAATCGCACTCAGAATCGGAGCGACATCCCACTGCAGAAAAAATAAATTTGAATTTGTTTAGTGCAAGTTGCAAAAATGCCCTCGAAGAAGAACTCCAATGTCAATCAATCAATTTATATGTTTAAAAAAATTTACCTGGATAACAGGCCAAGTTTGGATTTCCTTCATGACCCTCCTTGCACTGGCATACGGCTCTGTGATTTTGTACAAAGCACTGCGCATTTCTGCCGCAATCGCAAGGATCTCTGCAGACACCATTAACACAAGCTTCTGTTGTTGGACATTCGTTGTCTGAGGCGCATCCCGGAGGTGGAAGAGCTAATTGAATAGGTTTGCATTGTCCACTCTGATCCGGCGCATAGTTGTCTGGGCATACACACATCATCGTTCTAACTGGGACTGAGTTGATAACTTTGCAAACTGCGCTACTATCGCACGGCGCAATTTCTCTGCACGGATTTACACACTTTTCATTGATGCAAGCCAAGTCTCTCTCGCACTCGAAGTCTTGAGTGCACTCTGGTGGGGGTACGGCAATTTCCTGGCGCTCGCAGTACGAATGAGGATTTCCTCTTGGAAGGTCGTCAGGGCAGCGACAAATTGCAGCGTGGTTGGTCGGAATACACTCCGCATTTGGAGCGCACCTGTTTTCATACACGCAAGGATTCACACATTTTCTCGCTATGCAAACTCTGTTGAATGGACAGTCTTGGTGGGATCGGCATCCTTCCGGTTCACAGCGCACAAATGGATCACCCTCGTATCCTGGAGGACACTCACAATTGGCTCGGTGAGACTTGGAAATACAGTTGGCATTCAGGGCACACGGATTCTGAATTCGACAGGCGACTACGCACTGCCTGTTTTGGCACACTTGATCATCCGCGCACTCAAAGTCACTTGAGCAGCCCACTAAGAAAACATTTTTGCATATTTATTTACAATTCTTCATTCAATTTATATTCCCCAAAATTTGCGTTTTTGAGGAGGTTATAAAGCTTTCAGCAGCAGTAGCAGCAGCAATTAATTATTCAAAAGGATTAGCGCAGCAACAATTAGTTATTTACTTCATAATTATTATTTCAAGGAAAATAATTAAAATAACTTTTTTTTAAATAGCACAACCATAGATTATAGAAATCGATTTAGTTAGAAATTTTAGAGGAAGTAACGAAATTTAGCAAAATCCGTGAAGAAGATGAAACTGAGACTTTTAGTATATCCAAGGGAAATATATTTGAGAGGGTGAAAGTAGTGAAAGTAGTAAAAGTGGATAATCCATCAAATACACTTTATATCCCGCCATTTTTGTACTTATACCAGCGTAGTAATTCACAGATAAGTTGTTTTAGGATAAGGCAAAAGTGTCTAGGAACAAAGTTACTATAGGAAAAGAAGTTTGTTGAAAAAATACAAAGAGAATCCGAAGGAAAAAGTGGTAAACGAAGGAAACGCCCGCATTAAGGTTGATTTTTTACGTAAAAATATAAATACTTAAAAATCCTTTTTATACCCGGATCTTAGCTCTAAATTAATTCTGTTTACTTCGTACTTTCGCAGCAATTTTGATTAGTAGTAGTGACCAAAAACGACCCGACTTTTTTAGTAGGGCATGAGCATAGTGCATGTGAAAAGTGCGAAAAATGCAATTTTTTCACTGAAAATAAAAACCGCAGCGCTTACATTGATAACATCCCAAGTTGGGATTTCCGGAGTAGCCATCGGGACACATGCAAATGCCGTAGTGGTTAACCACTCTGCACTGCGCGTTTGGACCGCAGTCGCAAGGGTCCACGCAAGCCCTGTTAAGACAGGCCTTGTCAGTGGGACACTCTGCGTTGGAGGTACAGCCTATCGTTAGCGGAGCTATAAAAATTTGTCAAATTCACTTCTTTTTATTCCCGAACATTTAAGAAGAATATACTTATTGGTGGCAAGTGTGACGTGTGAGAATTAAGAAGCTGTGCAGTATATTTTTTTGCGTTTTTTTGAGTTGGTGTGAGAGTGAGAGTGTAATATCTTGTTAGGTGGGAGTTTGCAGATGTTTCGCTTACGTGGCTCTGGGAAGGAGCACTCCACTCTTGGATCGCCAATTTGACCTTGCGGACATCTGCAAATTGGACTATGATTTTGGACATGGCAGAGCGCGTTTCTTGCACAGTTCTCGAGTGTGCATGGATTCACACAAGCTCTGCTCACGCAAGCCTGGTCAGTAGGACAGTCGTAGTCTCGCGTGCACTCATACTGAATTGGAGTCTTGGGAACTGGAGATAGGAAAGGAAGGTGGATAGTTTTGGGCGCGCAGAACACACAAAAAAATTCAAAAATAAAATTAATTTCTTTTCCTTTTTAATTATAAAAAATCACAACAGCACTTTCTAAAGAAAAGACCGTACCAATTTATGAAATAATTATTTTTGTAGAAGAAAACTTCTTAAAATGCATATTTGGAGAGAAATTTCACAGGCGTAAGCAAACTTACCGTTACACTGAATTCTCGGATTGCCTTGGTAACCAGGCGGACAACTGCAAATACCCTGGTGGTTCACTGACTTGCAGAGGGCGTTAACACCGCACGCCTCGAGAAGACAGGCGTCCACGCACTTCCCTTGAGTACATCTCTCGGTAAGCTGACATTCGCCATCAGACCGACAACCGGATGGAGTAGGTTCTTCAGGTACAACTGTAGAAAAAGCATTAAATTACTTTTCCTGTATTCATTTTTTTAAAAAGTTTTTAAAATTGTTTTCCTTCACTTACTAATCTTTTCACAGCGTCCATTCTTCGTGAAGATGGTATCTGGTGGACACTGGCAGACAACTGAACGGAATGGTAGTGTATCTAGCACCCTACATTCTTGTGATGGATTACAAGGTGATCCAGTAGAGCAAGGATCCACACAAATTCCATTGACACAGGTAAGATGGCTTCTGCAGTTAGCGTCTTCCTCACACTCCCGACTAGGTGCGGTTGGTCTAGGCTCCTCTCTACATCTAACGTATGGATCTCCAGTGTAGCCAATTCTGCACTGACAGATGGGAAGATGGTTTCGTCCTTCGCAGTATGCTTCAGGAGCGCATACTCCAGGAGTACAGACCTGTCGACAGACACGGTTCACTGGATCGCAAGACTCATCTTGGGCGCAGTCATCGTTACTCTGGCAGCCAACGGTTACACAAGCTTCCAGTGGATTTCCTTGAGTGCCTGGTGGACAATAGCACTGGCTTCTGTGTGCCACCGCCCTACATCTTGCTGTTGGAGCACATACTGTTCCGTAGGCGCATGGATCCACGCATTTCTCATTCAGACATTGGCGGTCTTGAGGACACTCCGAATCTCTTGTACATTCAGCTATAAAGAACAAGTCACTTTTCAGCTGTTTATAAATGTCAAATTAGCTCACCTCTGTCCTCAACATCATACAAGGTCACTTACGTTTGTAACAGCGCACTTGTGGATTTCCAGCCCAGCCTTGAGGACAAATGCAAAGTGGTCGATGGTTGCTCGCCCTACAAATTGCTTGGGTTCCACATGGATTCTGAACTGCACACGGATCACGGCACGCCTCCGATACACAAGCTTCGTTCTGAGGACAGTCGTTGTCCACAGTACATTGCGGTTTCACACCTGAAAACGTAAAATTACCCAATTCCAATTTTAGAAAGGGTTTTATCACCACTTAATACAGCTCACAATTTTTGTTATCAAGCAAAAAAAAGCCTTCACCACTTTATTTTAACAATTTCCCTTTCTCCTACTTTCCCCAAACCAAAAACAAAGAATACTTAAATTCCAAGCTAAACACAGCAGCAATTTAATATTAGTTTAACTAACTACTTAATTTACACTATTTTATTATTTTTTTATTAAAATGAAGCGTATTTACAAAGCGTGGGGGAGTGTTTGTTATTTTGTACCTGAGTAGCATTCAACCCCTTCACGATCTTTATTGTCCTTAGGACAGCAGAACGGTTTGTGCTCGAAGGGTTTACAAATAGTCGAGTCGGGGCAGGGATTAGCAGCAAAGCATGGGTTTTGGCATTGGCTTTCCAGGCAGGCATTGATATTGTTACAGTCAACGTCTGCAGCGCACTGTCTTCCAGGTCGGGGTGCAGCTACAGTTTTATCAGTTATTTGTTTATGTAAGGTTAATAACTATAGCGGCATTGTTATCAATTAATTTTGCTAGTTATCATAATTAACAATTTTTAATAGTTGCGCTTTTAACTTGTTTTTACGTGGCGACTGAGCATAGCAGAATATTAAATTATAAGATGCCATGCAAACAAAATAATTATTTCATTTAAAAAAAATCATACTTGTAAAAATTTACGGCTTTTTAAATTTCAATTACTAATTCAAAATAATTATTTGCTTACGGATGTGCATGCGAATTAAATAAAAAATCTTGTAGTAAATTTGTTAATGTACGTAAAATAATTACTTTAAGTTATGATTTATATAAAAATCAACTTTATTTCTCTCTTACTTGGATAACAGCTCCTGTACGGATCCCCAAACAGTCCAGGTGGACATTTGCACTGAGCTGTATGACTGATAACCTCGCATTCCGCATTTTGTGCACAAGGATTAGCCACTCTGCAAGGATTAACGCACTGACCGCGTCGACAAGCCTCTCGCGAGGAACACTCTCCGTCACTAGTACAACCTGGAGCTGGTGTAGGTTCTGAACCGAAAATAAAAATTTTGAATATTAGCGCGGATAAAAAAACACCACACGCCGTGCTCTCTCCCTTTTAGTAACCACACCTCCACTTTCGTCCTCCCTCCTCAGATAATTCCATTTCGTAAAACCACATATTTTTTCTGGCAGTTTTAATAATAAAAAATAAAATCCCATAAGAAAAATATTATTATGGGACTACTGCTTTTTGAATTTGATTTTCCCGCCAGCTGCCATTGTTTTTTATCTGAGGAGAAAGGAGCTTTCTGAATTGAGTTAGCTCATCCACACACCGAGTTATAATTTATGTATGCAAATTAGATAGTGTTTTTATGCATTATTATATGTTGTGTGTGCAAGTAAAATCTGTTAGGATGTAAGCATGGATATAATATCAGTTTTTTGTAATTTTCCTGTAAATGAAAAAAATAAAATGTTAGATTGTAACTGTAATTAATTATTTTTGAATTGTGTTTCGTTAAAAGGTTTAAGTAGTAAAAAGAAAAGTGTGTATGGAGAGGGCTTAGTGTGCCCGAAGAATTCCACTCACGTATTCTACATTCGACTCTGGCATTTCCAAAGTAGCCTGGGAGGCACTTGCAGGTCATCAAACGGTTTGGCAGTGTATCTTGAACGGAGCAAACGGCATTAATTCCGCATGGGTTACCGTACGCACACGGGTCTCTACAGTGATGTTCTATGCAGGCAAGTTTGCTGGGGCAGTCGCCGTCAACTTGGCACTCGTATCTTACTTCCTGTACTACTACGATTTTAGTGCACTGGACACTAGGATTGCCAGTAGTTCCTGGGGGACACTCGCAGGTAGGTCGGTGATTGAAAACGGTGCATCTCGCTTCCGGTGCGCAGTTACATGGATCTGCGCATTTCTCATTGCGACAGGCTAGATAGTAGGGGCACTCCTCGTCGGAAACACATTGAGGTCGTTCGCAGCGAATTCTTGGATTTCCGTAGAATCTCTCGGGGCAGTAGCACTGTGCTCTGTGAGCACTCGCTCTGCACTCCGCGTTCACCCCACACTTGTCGTAAAGGCATGGATTGACGCAGTCTTTGTTGATACATGCTTGGTCGTAGTTGCACTCTGAGTCGCTTCTACATCCGAGAACGTAGCAGCGTCTGTAGGGATCTCCAGTTTGATCTTCTGGACAGTTGCAAACTGCTCTGTGGTTTACTGCTCTGCACTCCGCGTTTGGAGCGCAGATTGTGTTGAGGCAAGGATCCTGGCATTTATTCCGGAGACATTGCTTATCGGAGGGACAGTCTTGGTCGATTTCACATTCTGGGCGTGGCTTTGGAGGTTGGGCGACTACTCTTTCTCTGCAGCGGAGTCTTGCATCACCTTCCATTCCTGGAGGACAGTAGCATTGGGCGAAATGGTTTACAGCGCGACACAGTGCGTTTACTCCACAAGCGCCTGGGCATGGATCAGTGCATCGCTGGGAGACGCACGCGAGATAGCTTGGACAGTCTGAGTTGAGAACACATTCCGGTTTGCATTCCACGTATGGAGAGCCATATCGGAGATGAGAAGGACAGTTACATGTAGCATGATTGGAGCCTGGCCTGGAGCTGCACTGCGCGTTAATTCCGCATGGAGATGGATTGCAAGGATCTCTAATTGGTTCTGGTGTCGGTGGAGGAGCTCGGACTTCACTACAGTATGAGAATGGATTTCCGGTGAAGCCGTCAGGACAAATACAGATTGCTCTGTGGTTCCTCACCTCGCATAAAGCTCGGTAACCACAAACTCCGGAACTGCATGGATTTACGCACTTATTTCGAACGCAGGCTTTAGTTCTGTCGCACTCATCGTCGGTGACACACTCCGGTCTGCAGGCTACATAAGGGTCTCCATGATAATCTGGAGGACATCTGCACACTGTATTTCCGTTCGCGTCGGTATTCGTCAGAGCATTTGAGCCACACACAATACGTGGAGGAGGTGGAGGCGGTGGAGGAGAAGACTCATACTTTGGTGGTGGAGTTGGAATATTCAGGATAATTCTGTTACAGTAGCTGAATGGATTTCCTTCGTAGCCAGGGAGACATTCACACAGCGCCCTGTGGTTAACTGCACGACACTCCGCATTGACACCGCATGTTCCAGGACAAGGGTCGTCGCATCTAATTTGCTGGTAGCAGAATCTATCACTGGGACAGTCCGAGTTCACCGTACAAACAGGTCTACATCTTACATACGGATCGCCAAGATAATTTGGTGGACACGAGCATGAGCCAACTTCCCCTCTTGGAGTGCAAATTGCATTTTCTCCACATGGTGACGGCTGGCAAGGAGTCAGTATTTTCTGTGGCGGTGGTGGTGGCGCCAGTCTACAGTATGAAAACGCATCTCCAACGTATCCAGGAGGACAGCTGCAAATTGGGGAGTGGTTCACAACGGAGCACTGCGCATTTGGCGCACAGCTTCCAGGGCAAGGATCTTTACACTTCTGTCCAATACAAGCCAGTTTCGTGGAACACTCCGGATTTGTCACGCACTCTGGTCTGCAGTATGGTGGGGAGCCAATATAAGTGTCGCGACATGTGCACTGACATCTATCTCCGCTAACTCTGGCATCTGCATTTGGCCCACATGGATCTGGCACGCAAGGATTCCTAGGTTTCTTTGGCTCTGGAGGTGGCGGAGGTGGAATTCGTCTACAGCCAGTGAACGGATCTCCAGTGTAGTCGCTTTCGCACACGCAAATTGGACTGTGACTTACGACTCTGCATCTAGCATTAAATCCGCAAGTTCCAGGACAAGGATCTACACACTTTTCATGCTGACAAGCTTTGTCCAGAGGGCAGTCCGCATTGTAAACGCATTCCGGTCTGCAGTTCGGTGGCGAGCCAATATATGTTGGAAGACAGCTGCAGATAGCCACCGAGTTGGCGTCCCTACATTGGCTGTATGGTCCGCAAGGGCTAGGCTGGCATGGATCTCGTCTTATCAGTGGTGGTGGTTCAGTTGGCTTCAGTCTGCAAGCTACAAACGGATCTCCAATGTAGCCTTCATCACACGAGCAGATTGGAGAATGGTTTCGAACAGAGCAAGTCGCGTGGAGTCCGCATGTTCCAATACATGGGTCGACACACTTGTAATTCCTGCAGGCTCTGTTGTGGGGACAGTCCGTGTTGAGAACGCATTCTGGCTTGCAGCCTGCGTACGGATCTCCAAAGTATTCAGGGTCGCATTTACAATATCCATTGTCTCCGGATCTTTCACAGTGGGCGTTGGAGCCACACGCAGGACAAGGGTCTGGTGGTGGGGGAGGCTGTCTAATAATAATTCTGCTGCATCCTCTAAATGGATCTCCTTCGTAGCCAGGGCCTGAATGAGTGGACGAGGTGTTGTTCGTGGTGGAGGTGGCGGCGGAAGTCTACATGCCGTGAAAGGATTTCCTTCGTAGCCATCAATGCAAGCACAGTTGGGCGTATGATTGACGACCCTGCATACTGCGTTAACTCCGCATACTCCGGGGCAAGGATCTTCGCATCTATTTCGGCGACAGGCTTTATCGCTGGGACACTCCGGATTTGTAACGCACTCCGGCTTGCAACCCGCATATGGATCCCCAAAGTATTCGGGGAGGCACTTGCAGCTTCCTGCGTTGTTCCTATTCGTGCACACCGCATTACTTCCACATGGGGAGGGTAGGCAAGGGTCAGTATGCTCAATTTTCTTGGGCTCTTCATAGCAGTAGCTGAACGCATTTCCGATGTAGCCAGCGAGACAAGTGCAGATTGGTGCGTGGTTCACTACACTGCACAGCGCGTTTGTGCCGCACGAGCCGGGACAAGGATCCTGACATTTCTGGCGGATACAGGCAAGATGATTCGGGCAGTCGGAGTTTGCAGTGCATTCCGGTCTACAGTATGGTGGGGCACCAATATAAGTTGGTCTGCAACTGCATTGGCAAGTATCACCAAGAACTGTGGCATCCGCGTTAGGTCCACATGGATCTGGCTCGCACGGATTTCTCGGTCTTTCTATTTTAACTGGTTCCGGTGGAGGTGGTGGAATATGGCGACATCCAGAGAACGGATCTCCTTGGAATCCAGCTCTGCATGTGCAGAATGCCTGGTGATTTACCACTTTACAGTCTGCGTTAAATCCGCAAGATCCAGGGCAAGGATCAATACATTTAAGGTTCTTGCAGGCTCTGTCCAGAGGACAGTCTGGATTTATTGTACACTCAGAGCGGCAGTTAGGTGGAGAGCCAATGTAGCCCTGGAGACAAGTGCAAATTGCCTGCTCATTTCTTGTCCGGCACTGGCTGTAAGGTCCGCATGGTGAAGGTTGGCATGGATCTCTTTTAACTTCCGGGGTAGGAATTGGTTCTGGTGGTTTCGGCCGGCATTCAATAAATGCGTTGCCAATGTAGCCTGGAGGACAGACACAGACTGGATAGTGGTTTTGCACTTCGCACTTGGCGTTAATTCCGCAGACGTCTTTGCATGGATCGCCACATTTCTGCCGAATACACGCCTTCGTTCTGTCGCAGTCTTGGTTGACCGTGCACTCAGGTCGGCAGGCTACATAAGGATCGCCAAAGTGTTCAGGGATGCAGGCGCATGAGCCAGCGCCGTTTCTTTCTGTGCAAAGAGCATTCGTACCGCATGGTGAGGGATTGCAAGGATTCCTTGGCTCTTCTATTTTTTGCGGTGGCGGCTGGTGACAGTAACTGAGCGGATTTCCGATATAGTTTTGGATACATCTGCATACTGGAGCGTGGTTGATTGCAGAGCACTCGGCGTTAACTCCGCACGCACCGGGGCATGGATCAACGCATCTGAGATTGCGACAGGCAAGGCTGCTAGGACAGTCCGAGTCGATTACACACTCCGCCCTACAGAATGGCGGGGAACCTTGATAATTCGGAAGACAGTTACAGTTGCATCTGTCACCAATTTGTCGGAATTCTGAGTTTGGTCCGCATGGATTTGGATTGCATGGATCTCTTCGTTCAGGTTGTTTCACTTCCTGTTTCTCAACTGGATAGCATCTTATGAAAGGATCTCCTTGGAGACCGGTGGGACAGCTACAGATAGGAGAGTGGTTTCGAACACGACATTCCGCATTTGGCGCGCATGGATTTTCGAGACATGGATTGACGCATTTCTGTCGCCGGCAAGCTTTATCATGTGAGCACTCCGAGTTGACGGTACACTCAGGTCTACAGTTTGGAGGTTGTCCAGTATATTCTGGAAGGCAAGAGCATTGGCATGTGATTCCAGTATTTCTGGCAGTGCTAAATGGTCCGCATGGCGATGGAACGCACGGATCCCTTGGCTGCTCTGGTTTTGGAGGTGGCGGAGGTGGAATTCGGTGGCAAGCCGAGAACGGATTTCCTTGGTAGCCTTCGAAGCAAGTGCAACTTGGCACGTGCTGCCTCACCTCGCACTGCGCGTTGAGACCGCAAACTCCAGGGCAAGGATCCACACATTTATTATTATTGCAGGCTCGATTGCTGGGACAGTCGTAATCGTTCGTGCACTCAGGGCGACATCCGGTGTAGGGGTCTCCCAAATACATTTCAATACAGTGGCATGACGCCGCTCCGTTTCCGTTGTCTCTGCAGTACGCTCCTGGTCCGCATGGTGATGGATTGCAAGGATCCTGGATTTTAAGTGGAGGTGGAATTGGCTCACAACTGTAGAAAGGATCTCCAGTAGTGCCCTCCGGACAAGTGCAAACTGCCGCATGGTTAATTGCTTGACATTGTGCTGTAGGGGCGCACACTCCTTGTCCACAAACATCTCTACACTTGAGCTGACTGCAAGCTTGGGTAGTGGGACAGTCAGTGTTGGTGACACATTCTGGGCGACAATTTGGTGGGGAGCCGACATAGCCTTCGAGACAGTAGCAGCGAGCCACTCCTCCAGCATTCTCACATCTGGAGTTAGGGCCACATGGAGATGGATAGCAAGGATCTTGAGGTCTTGCTGTCGTCCTTTCTTCTGGTGGAGGTGGTGGGATAGGATAACATCCTCTGAAAGGATCTCCAGTGTGATCTGGTGGACAACTGCAAATTGGAGAGTGATTCCGAACATCGCATCTAGCGTTATAGCCGCAAACACCGGGACAAGGATCAATACATTTTTGCTGGACACAAGCTCGATTAAGTGGGCACTCTGAATTGACGACGCATTCAGCTCTGCAGCTTGGTGGAGATCCGATATAGTTAGGGAGACAAGTACAAATTGCCTGATCGCCAGAATTCCTGCATTGACTGTAAGGTCCGCAGGGACTGGGCTCACAAGGATTTCTTTTTATTTCAGGACGTGGTGGAGGAGGCGGAGGAAGTTCTTTCCTGCATGAGTAGAAAGGATCTCCAACATAGCCCTGAAGACATGTACAAGTTGGGGCGTGGTTGTAAACTGAGCACTCCGCATTAGTTCCGCAAACGCCAGGACA
>JAHZND010002423.1:0-16385 GCA_027744115.1 Acrocyrtus sp. NNG-2020
CCAATGCTGAAACAAAAATTATTTACCCTCTACGGCAAGAATGACGAGTTTACTGAAGTCTGGGACTGGGTGCAAAAAACTGACATGTGCTGTGGCGTAGACGGACCCATCGATTTCCAACGCCTGAATGGTAAGAGTGTGTTTTACAAAGTAATTCTAACACTAACAATAGACTAGCACTTCCACATATGGCCACCATACTGACTTATTATGAAGTACCTTTATCTAACTATTCAAGCAGGGAACTAAGGAAGCCCACTTTGTTTCAATTATTTAGACTTTCCGAGTTTTAGTCAAAAAGACATTATCATTAATCAGCAGCGGGGCGAGACTAACGGGCAAACTACATCTTTTCCCCTTTCCCTCCGCACTAGTGGCAAAAATGTGTTAATATATAGCATACATTTATATGGCATATTTTAAATTTTTAATTATAGTGCTGCTCCCGTAGATGCCTGCAACTTTTCAGTCTATAAAGAAATGCAGTGATATGTAGTATCCGAGTCGTTTTGTAACCGAAGACAAAGTCCATAAACTTTTAGTGTTCCCTGTCTTGCTAATGAATGTTTTTGTTGGCGGAGAGCGGAGAGCACGGTGGTGGTGTTAAAGGTTGAGAATCGTTACTCAAAAGCGAAAGGCAGTCCAAACATGTTTGCTGATACACAGAAAATCACACCAAGTTTTGCATAAACTGCTGCTAAAACAACTCTCGTTCTGTGTGAAAGTGAAAGGTACAGCGTATAACTGGGCTTTCCAAATAAAGTTGGACACTTTCAGGTCAGATATTTCGTGTACGTTTACAGATTCGCTTTTTGCTCAGCATATTTTATCAATGTAAAAAGGGTAAGAAACCGTTTGCTTTCGGTGGTATATAAGTTTGCTCGCTGTTGTGTGGAATAAATTTCGTAAACTAGCATTAGGCGTACCTGCATTCACTCCACCTGCAAGGACTCAGTTTTATACGAGCACGAACACACGTACTGTTACACATACACCAGTCTAAATAATATGTAAGGCTGTTCTCAATAATTACTTTATGTGTTTATGCTTCCAGAGTGCACAAGCTGGAAGTTTTTAAGCATTTATGCAAACTGATGGGCGGAGTGTTCATTTTTCATCGTATTCTTGAATTTCTTTGAAATGTATGATGCATAGCTTCATTACTTTTTGATTGAGGCATCGCTTCCTCTGAATGCCTCCACACTAATGACTTCCTTTGTATTGAATTTTTATTTCAAAGAAGCAACTTATTATTTACGGCAGTATGATGAATGAGTGGAACTAAATTGGGGTATAGTTCTAAGACAGCAGAACTCTATCGAGCACATAATTTTATATCTCTGAACTTGTCCTAATTTTCCACTGTATAAGAAATAAGAGAAATACAATTTTTTGGCTTATTTCATTATGTCAGATATGATAAAAATCAAAAGATGTTCTGTCATTCAGTTTTCATCGGGGAGCTAGATTTCAGATGTAATTTGCTGCTTGTTTGTCACCATCAGCACAGACAGGAATGAGTGAAGACAGTTTCACGCCCATGACTCTTTTCAGTTCGAAGATTCACCTAAAAAGGCGTACATACCCGGCACTAGCTGCGACTGCGAGAGTGAGGCTTGTGTACGTGTGCCAATTTTATATTCAGCGCTCTGGAATGACTTATAATTTGCTTTGTCAATCCTCATTCGACCCAACATATCTAATGAAAAAAGTTCCATGTATCTTCTCCTGTCAATATAGTCTCCCTTACCGTTTCCCAAATGTATCGATTATTACTCCAGTTGGGAGAGTACATAGTACAGCGCTGAGCAAAAAAAAATTGTGTTCTTCCAACTTCCAAATAATGCGAGTAGCTAAAACAGGAATTTCGTTTCAGCTGGAAGTAGTACGAAATGGGAAAATGCTTTTTACAGAATGTCGTCGGCTCCAGTCACCGTCATTTATAGTTTCATTAGTCTTGATATTCGGAGCTTTAAGCTAATTAAGCGACATTAAAAATACCAAATGAATAACATAGTACAGCGCTGAGCAAAAAAAATTGTGTTCTTCCAACTTCCAAATAATGCGAGTAGCAAAAACAGGAATTTCGTTTCAGCTGGAAGTAGTACGAAATGGGAAAATGCTTTTTACAGAATGTCGTCGGCTCTAGTCACCGTCATTTATAGTTTCATTAGTCTTGATATTCGGAGCTTTAAGCTAATTAAGCGACATTAAAAATACCAAATGAATGTGCAAGTGTTCCAGATAAACACGAACAGCGCACAACGGTTGCACTGATGTAACCGGAAAACAATGTTTGCAAAAAAAAGGTAGCGCCCATTTCCTTTATTTTAGAAAATGTGCATAGAGAAGCTGAGCAAATCAACAAGGTTTATTGATATTTTAAGGTCGTAAATACACGCGAATATAACTGATGTTTTGAATAGGCTGTGTACTGATGCCTTTGATGATGCACGCAATGTACACTGAAATTTCGTGCGGGGAAAGTCAGCCCAATCTAATGTAGACATTATTTATTCCGTTGTGGCAGTTATTGTCTAACGCTTAAATGGAAAAGATGACTTCTTCAGGGAAAAAGGGAAGAAGTACAGCATAAAATAAATATGTCACATGCGAGGGTAGTATCTAAATCTAAATACGTTATAAAACTTGCATTGCACCGTAATGCGTCATTGTCATTACTATTTTAGAACGTAAATCCAGTTTTCCTACGTGCCATTTTTAAATGTTGGCTGCCCCCTCAGGTACATTCTGAAAGAATGTAACGGTCACAGAGAGGATGAAAGGGAAAATGGCGGACGATCTGCTACCTTTTCACTTTTTTTGTATACAACCCTTCCTGTTTTGTGGTCAAGTGTACATGAATGAAAAGCTACTCCACATTCTTTGAGATTTTGGCTAGTTTTTGGGATTCAACGTGCCTCATTGTCAGTACTAGAGCACAAAAACGAAGCCCAGTCAACCGTAAGAAGAAGATGTCATAGTTGAGTTGACTGGAACGAGAGCGTACATCTGCGGTATTAGCGAGAAGGCGGGAAATGGATGGATGAGTAGCTCGAAGGCTTCACTTGAAATATTAATGAAATAGCAGTGGCACAGTGAAACGGAATTTTATTTTAGAAAGATTTCTTTCTTCAGCGGCTTTACAGGGCGTGGTAGGAAAAGAAAGGTAGACAGGTAAAGATTGAAAAACGAGGATAAGCAATAATAATATATGCGAAAGGAAAAGTACAGAATGATGACGGTATTTTTTTCCTCTAAAGGAAAGGTTCATCATTATAAATCTGTTTTCGTGTGTCGCATTGATTGCTGCGCTCAGGAAAACAGGACAAAAAAGGGACCTGCAATTTCTATATAGTTTCTTGGAAAAGAATGAAACTAATCTGGAAAGCCTTCCTCCGCACTGATATATACTATTTGAAAGAACATTTTTTTACTCCTACCGATCCGGGAAGTTGGGAGTAGGCACTCTGAAATTCCAATCCAGCCAAGAAATCATGAAAAGATAAGTTTTCTCCTGTGTGCCATACATGGAGAGAGCAACAGTGCACTCGTTCTTCATTCCTCTCCCCTCTTTCATCTTTAATTCCCAGCGGTAAAGAAATGGATGATAGCAAATCCTTTTCATACCTTCTTTTGCCATTGCTGGCTGCTCTTTTTTTGCTGATGTAAAGTAATACATGCCAGAAAATATGTGCATGTGCTTGAGTACTACCACTTTTTGGATTAAAAAATTCCACATATTCTCCGCTTATTCTATATTCTATTTTCCATCGTTATATTTTGCGAAGGTAGTCAAGTCAAGAATTGTGGGGACTGTGAAGGAATACAGCTTTCAGGGAAGATTTCGCAATTTATCCTTCATGCAGGCTACATCACATCTACTCATCTAACACCCACTTTATAAGAGGCGCGCTATAGTAATTTTCAGGAAGCAATTGACGACGGGGAAAGTTAGGGGGAGTAGACCAAGAGCGTTTTATACTTTCATATGTGCCTTTTAGCAGAAATGGGGCAATTGGAGGAACGCTGCAACCGAAAAAAAGGAAGAGGGGATCAATATGCATGGTTTATTCAAATGGTTGACTAGTTAGGTTTGACTTTTCAGTCAGAGCATGGCTTTCCCTGGGCAGCGCACTACACTCACATCGTTTTTTTGTGTAGTTTCTGGATATACGAAAAAAATTGTGCCTTTTACAACACGTTCGAAATACATAATAAAATAGATGCTGTGGACTAGTCCCTTCTGCCATTTACCACCATAGACGCGTGGAGTAGCACCTTCCAGTCCCACCCCTCGTCGGTTGTGGGTTCCTCCTGTCGCTGTCTGCCTCTTTTGACAGCCTTGAACAAATGCAAAAGGCAATATAGAGGGACCGTTCCTTTTTATGGATTTTACTTCAGAAAGAAAAAATATATTGGAAACCCTTTTATTTCCTTTCAGTGTTATTGGAGCAAATATTTTTGTATTCACTTTTGCAAAAATCCGTAGATCAGAAGATATATTATGTTGATGCCGCGATAAATGTGTTGCCTACATCCTTCAGCCATTGTGTCATCCTTAACGCCAAATAAGTGTGACATGGCTAGGGCTACATTTAATGACATTCCTTCCCATTCCGCTCTCCCAACGCGTTGCAATGGAGGCGAGTTTCCATAGCTCGAAATGCCGGTCCACTGCACTTCTGCACAGTGGAAAAATAGTGGTGTGGTAATAAGTATAAACGGTTTCTCCTTTCGTGGAAGAGGCATTGTGCCGGAATTTTTTTGTATTCACACCTGACTTGTTTTTTAATGCTATTATTGGTTTTGCCTTAAAATAGGGCTTGCTAGAACTGGAAGAGAAAGCTGATATTCCGTCTATAACTTGCGTATTGGTTGATAAGTGTGGATGTATTGATGTTTGCGCTCGTCAAATGGAAGTAGTGTGAGCCACCTATAACCGGGTGCGCATCCTCTTCTAGTACATGAATAAATGGACTTCTATTTTAGCAGCACAACAAATAATCGTTATAATACGCCAATGTCATTGCACGTCATTCATATTTTCACCTACTGTATATTCCATTTTGCCTCATTGGGCTCAGAGTGGGGGAAAAGAAAAACCATATGGAAGGTGAAACTTTATTATGACATGCTTTTATTACTTTTATTGAGGTTTTATTTTTTTCCTATTTTTGAGGGCATACCCATTACTCAACTCATTTATGGACACTTCCTTTTCCCATTTTTTTGTATGGCTCATCCTTGCCATTTGAAAAATTGTGTTTTCCGGAATAAAAGATTATACTGTGGTTAGATGGATATCACACAACCACAAAACATACCTTTCACCGAAATTGTTTAAAAAAAAGTGCTGTAGTACTATTCACAGCATGAGCGCAATAAATAATTATTGCCATGATAAAATCATAATAAGCATCGGAGCTTCTATTCGACGGTAGTTAAGTTGCTAGTTGATGCACCCCGTTTCAAGGAGATGCGGGACACTATTATAAAACAAGAAACTTGCCAGTTACAGAATAGTCAACAGCTCAACTAGATTTCGTAGTTGGTTTCGTGCGCATAAGCCAGAAACTCACACTTTATGGCAGAATTAACACGTTTGTTTTCCAGTGGGTAGCTTCATTGCTAAACTATCGGAACCGATCTAAAATGGCATATAGAAGTTTTAGTTTTTTTCGTTTTTATGATGAAATATAATAACGCTAGAGATATGGCGGACGCTATACAATAAAATGGAGCAGTATTTAACGTGACTGGTATCTGCTATTTTTTGCGAAGCTTGTCGCTCCCGATCATATTTAGAATTTATAAAGGAGAAGGAAGTGGTTGCGAATCGGCAGTTTTTGCCTCGAATGCATGTAATCGTGAAAGGCAAATACTATGAAATATTTATATCACTCGACTTCACATATCTATAGATCATGGTGGCTGAGTTCATATCTTGCTTTCCAGTACAGAGTTGCAGTGTGGTAAATGGCTTATGATAGTTATGATGTAGTGAACGAACCCATTGTCAGAGAAATGAAAATACATAACCCCAAGCAAAAAATTCGGTCTTTCCATCTTCATTTATGTGATGGAATGTTCATTAAAATTGCAGCCTACCTCATATGGATGTTATGAAGAAAGACGAAGTAGAATCGCTTTTAAAGAAAAAAGTGACACTTTCTAAATTATCAATGGCGCACGTGTCAGGCCAAGGAACTGGAAAATATTAACTTTCCATCTATTGCTTTATTGACAATGACTCATTCCACCACTCCCTCTAAATGAAGAGATACACTTTTCGTATTTGGCCATGGCTTCGACTTTGCTATAATATGAATTGATATATTGATCAATGATCAGTATTATTATTAATGATGGGAATTTGGAATAACAGTTTACCAAACGTTTCCTTCCACTGTACCACTTGAGTTGTGAAGAGTGGAGGTGTTTTGCCAATTCCCTAAAGTCCACTGAAGAGCGCTATTCTGCTGTGGCAAGTCAAGCATTTTATCTGTTTGTTTTTATTTGCCAAGTCAATTAAAGAGAAGGAAAGTCTGTACGTCGAACTGCACGTGTGTATATTATTTTACTCAATGACGCAGCTAGCCAAGTTGGTAGTGGGCAGAAAAGTGACGTAATAAAAAATTGATAGATTTTCGTGTAGGTTTAGAGTGTTTTGTTTTGCATTGAGAATGGGGTAACGTAATTAATTTAGTTCACTAGGGATAAAGCGTATCATCTAGCTCGATCTAAATCAAGATTATTTTTTGTATGTTTTACAGAGTCCACTTTAGGGGCATTGGATCCAAACGATATGTTAAATGACACGCTGGAATCATACTTTCATCAGGACAGACTCGTAAATCCGCAATCAATCATAAAACTTCCAAGCACGTGTTGCGTTTTCACGATGGCACCACTAATCACAACCTCGGATCCACCTATATCTTCCGAAGTACCTGGGACAGGGAGAGGCTACCGCCGGCAACATCACAAAATTCGTGGTGGCTGGGGAGCGAGTAAAGGGGACCGGATGAACGATCCCATGAATCAAAAACCAGGTGGATATTACTACCAGCAACCTCAGCAGCTAAAAGGAAGCTTCCATACTAGCAGTAGCATGAGTAATGAGAACAGTAACCAGTTATACTATCCAGAAAACTTCATTAATACTTACATGAACGTTAGTTCGAGTAGCAGTAGCTTTAATAGTATCAGTAACAATCTAGTTGTAAGCGACCTGCGCCAATATCCACTGACTGATCAAATGTCCACGTCGGCAGCCGCTATGGGCCATTTTGGACCGGGAGCGGCACTGCCCCCTCAAATGCAGCCATCTCATCCGATAGGCACCCATAACAGAAGAAAAGTATCTAGAAATAGACATTTGGATGAGTATGGCGATTGGAGGAAGGAGAATGGCTATGGGGAGAGGAATCGATGGACCGGCAGTGGCCGGACACCTGTTACCACTACAGAGAGCCCACCTTCTGGAAGACCGTCCTCAGCTATTGTTGGAATCTGTGTTCTTCCCAGTCACTTAAAACAAAGTTCATCCTTCACTTCATCTAATTCATATGCCAACTCTGGGGAAAGCGGCAGCGCTAGTATTGAAGATAGCTCGGAAGTATTTACCACTAGGCAGACATTTACTTCTACGCTAGGAGGGTCGTCCACAGTTACGCCAACTGACGAAGGTACCTATTCCACAACCGCAGAACCCTTATTCAGTTCCTCTTCTACTCCAATACCTCCAACCCCCGCAAGCAACTACAAAACTTCTTCCAGCAACAATCATCATCGACATCATGGTCATCCAGTTAGGTTCACTATACGAGAACAGCATGGAGAAGGCTGCGGAGACAAAATTCTTAAGTGGGTGGAGCACTCCTCTGATGTATTATTTGTGATCGGATTTTGTATTATAGTTTTCCTGAAAGGGTGCTTTATAGCCATACTCAGATATGAAATTAAAGAGATGATTGAGAAGATTAAGCTTCTTAACGGGGAAGACGCTGGAAGGACGGCAGCGATGAATGAGCTTATCGGGCTTACTTCCCTTTACGAATCCGGAAATGATGACAGTGGAGAACGGGAAGGACTTATGTCGGGAGTGCATAACAACAACCAAGATACTTCAAACACGAATGTAGACACTATCGACGGGGAAAATGAGTCCGGGAGGAGGATGACACAATCTGTCGCGGAAGGGATGAGTAGAGACGACACCGAGTCAGCCAGAAAAGACAGCATTCTTTTCGTGAAGGAAAATCATTTGATTGGGAACAATGTGGGGGGCATCGGACCACCGTCGAGATACATTGGAAACCACGTTGGAAGCACTTTTGCTCCCAAAACATTTTCAAACAATGAGGACTACCCTCGCTTGTTAGCAGTGACACGGGAAAACATCTCAGGTGGTACGAACAAACACGACATCGAAGAGGACTTTGATAGTGGAAGTGCCCTATTAGGTAGCAAGCACTGCAGTGACGATAGTCCACCTGTTATAGCAAATAGTAAGCATTACATTCGACATCATCACCGTAACGAGAACGGAGGGAGGAACTTGCCAAGGAACGGAAATAACAATAGTAGTAACGCTAGTGGCCAGACAACACTTGAGAATGCTCCAGTGGGTGTACCCACCTCAGTCTCTGCCCCCGTCTCCATCGATGCCATTACGAGAGTGACAAATGCCTCGATCCATTAGCAAACGGGGTCAGTAGGACTCCCGCCCGAACCAGTCGTGCTGGAGCTCCTACTTTAAAACTAATTCATTATTACCTTCGCGCTGACGCACTAGGTGCGTGAAATTTTTTTCGAAAATTTATTCGAAACGCAGCGAAACGCGAAGCAAAACTGACAATGAGGTAAACTGGAATTTGTTAAGCTAAATTTGTTTGTTATACAAAACGGGAAAATGACAGTAACGAGGGTTTTCAATGAAGTTAACTGAAATTAAGAAATCTAGAGCACATTTTGTAGAGATAGATATTCGTTACTTAAAAATGTCTACCTATAATCTCCATTAAGCTGTAGTGAAAGTGGTAGATTCTTCGACTACTACCGTTTCTTTGAAAGTGTACTGCACTTTGGGTTTAATGACATAATAATACATAAAATCTTACATTATAAATTGTGTTCAACTTATGTGGATTTAAATTCCTTCAGATTCAGATTCTCTTACCTAACTTTTGTTACTAAAGACAGACATTTTCAGGAATGTAAAAACATATATCTCAGATAATATCAGAGTCCACCGTCCAATCAAGAAGAAGGTCATATTACACCTACACCCTCTGCGCGCTCTCTCCAAAAAAAACAACTTTCTCTCTGCCCCTCAGTTCAAAAGCCCGACTCATGAAATTATAGTCCCAGCGAAACCCCAAAGGGCAGAATGACACATCTTTCATTCAGTTACACTTTTATGATACTAATGAATATTTCATGTGCAGACCGGCGCAACCAACTTATCCTGTTTATGTCAATTTCACAGAATATCAAACTCATCAAATTTTCACGTAATGTGATACATTCGCACCTTTGTGCTTTGCGCTACCCTACACATATAAAAACTTTTTTATTGTTCCTACACCCTGATTTTTCAAGTGTCTATGATACCTCTTATGTGAGTACTGAGAAAATGGACAGGTGAAAGGATTTTTTTTCATGCCCTATCCTCTTTCGCTCCATTTTTTCGAGTGGAGCCTCCACCTGCATATACACTCTAATTAAATATAGAAAGGGCTATAGGCATTTTCCGAAGAAATCATCTTTATGACATGCCACGTAGAATGTACCCTATACTTGCCTCGTGTCTCCTTTTCTCCCGTTTTTTCTCCTTTTTGCAGCTCTCCAGCTTTATGTGAAGATAGTTTTTGGCACGTCATGAAAAATTCATGGGTGCCGTACACCGCTATCTATGTACACTCACTTTATTTCTGTAAACCTACAACAAACAGTCCCGGCGTGCCGCCATGTTGCCTCCATGCACATCGTTATAATACTTTTTTCACTGCTGCCGGACTACTAACTACTTTCTCGTTTTTAATTCCTTCCCGTAGACCTCTAAGCGGCAACCGAAACGTCATACTTTCACCGTTCTGGGCTCTCTCCCACTTTTTAGAAACCTCAAAGCACAATATTGCGTTGTGCTTTTAGGGTGCAGGGACAGATAGGCATAGTCCCCTCCCATTTTTTAGAATTCTATATCCACACCTACGTTTCGTTTAAGTAACAGCCCAAACTCTACATCAATGGAACTGAAATGGGAAGAATAAGCTAATGACATTCGGAAAGTATTTTATTGTGGAGAAATTGTATGTGCTTCGGTATCTTCTGTTATTGTTGCTCACCTAAAAAATATGCTGCTGTGTTTGCGTACATATACCTCCGTACTTCCATCCGGTTGTGTTGTATTTGCCCTTCTTCATCGCCACCGTTGGTTGCCCATTGCCATCACCACCGGAATATTTTATGAGCACATTGAGCGAAATAGGACAAGTGACTGTTCCCATATATCGTTCCATTTTCACAAAATTCTGAATATATTGATGAAGGCAGAACAATAACAGTCACCTACTATAACATTGTTGTATCTTCAACTGATAAGCAAGCACATTCTATGCTTTATTCATTATAAAATTGAAAACAATGCACATACTTTTTTAATTTTGCCGAAGGAAACACTCCAGCCCAACTTCCACTTCCTTTCCTCTGTTAATGAGGTTTACTCACAACCAATCCACGTGTATGCAAGCAACCGCTCGTGAATGTGACAACTGCTCAAAGACCATTGTATTACTCGTTCCTTTTCTAAGTTGCAATCTCAATTTGCAAGGTTGACAATAAAATAATTAAAAAGTTTAATTTCCCTTTTCCTCCAGAAAAGCTATCTAGAAATTCACCAGAATAAAACAGAGAGAACGGCTAACCTACAAGCCATCAGGGCAGAAATGCAGACGCTTTTCATGCAGAACTACATATTTCTTGCATCTCATTTTCAACTTGCAACACCAGTTCCCGTGTTATACGTTTGCTACCACCTTTCCCTAGAGTGCAAACGAATGGTTTACTAGAAGGGAGAGAAAGTGCGATACGAGCTAGCGCCACTGAACTGACAACGAATCAAATTGAAAGAGAAATAAAACAAACTCCCTTCGCCTTGATGTAAGTAATGAATGCTCTAGTCAAAATAAGTGTTCTTGCTTAAACTTAATACTGAATGCCCCGCCATTAGCAGGCCCACGGCAAGCACTATTAATGTGGGTTTGATGGTGATGGTGATACACCTGAGGAGAGTAAGTATGCATAAGAGGACTTAAAAGTGTCATAATGAGAAAGAGTTATGATAACGTCTACCTTGCTAATGTGAAATTATGGTGTTAATCCTTTGTTAATACCTATTCCTTCACTAGCACACACATCACATCGTCCCTCATTTTCCGAAATGAGAAAGAGTTATGATAACGTCTACCTTGCTAATGTGAAATTATGGTGTTAATCCTCTGTTAATACCTATTCCTTCACTAGCACACACATCACATCGTCCCTCATTTTCCGGTTTATGCGACCACACACAGTAGTTGTAGTGTAAAGTCATTGAAAAAATAAAGTTAAAGTTGCATGTCATTATTTTTGCGCTGACAGTGACAGTGATGGGGAAAGACTTGTTTGGCCTGTCTGCGTATGTCGCGTGAATGATAATGAGGAGTAATGAGAATTTATTATGACACCTTTTGGTGAAAGTACTTTCTTTACTTCCCCCGCTTTCACCAGACATTTAGCCCTACCAATATAATGTAGCACTTTTTTTGTCCCTTTCCCGTTTTTGAAGATCAGATACACAAAAATGGAAAGGAATTTGCATCGTAGGTATGCTTGTTGACGAGGAGATATAACAGCATCGGGGAAAATTTTTTCGAATGAGGCAGCACTCAACTCATACGGAAAACTTTACTTTGAAAGTCGTTTTTCCACAATGTCGCGTGAATGATAATGAGGAGTAATGAGAATTTATTATGACACCTTTTGGTGAAAGTACTTTCTTTACTTCCCCCGCTTTCACCAGACATTTAGCCCTACCAATACCAATATAATGTAGCACTTTTTTGTCCCTTTTCCGTTTTTGAAGATCAGATACACAAAATGGAAAGGAATTCGTAGGTATGCTTGTTGACGAGGAGGTATAACAGCATCGGGAATTTTTTTTCGAATGAGGCAGCACTCAACTCATACGGAAAACTTTACTTTGAAAGTCGTTTTTCCACACTATAAAATAAAAAGTCTGTAATTTATCGGCATCTCTAAAAGTATGCTTCTACACAGTGTTCTCTACGTTTGATGTACATTCATGTGAAATTGACATGTCGTCGAGTCGACAGGATATAACGAATTTGCTACATCAAAGGATTTTCTACTCATATCTTCCGTTTTTTATTTACAGAGTGAAACACATATTGATTGATAAGTTGGTATAATTTTGTTCCTTACGTGTAAAGTCTAGTTTAAAATGGTGATTGAAGATATATTCGCGCATTTTTATAATACTACCTTACTATTACAGCTAAATAAACATTTCATCCAAGGGAATCTCCGTTTCTAGTCTTGAGAGTATATTGGTAGCAAGGATAAATTACTTCTGTTTGATTATAGAAATCAAAATGGTAACTAGATAAGACTATCAAATAGGGTGCTATTTTTCTTAATTTTTTCTAAATAATTTGAAACTAGGTGAATGACGGAGTGGTAAATAATTTTTAAGTGAAAGATTTTAGTATTATAGAAAAGGCTACTACTATACGATACACCTTAACTGTAAATTGCTGTTTACGTCGTTTGTTACATTTCAAAATGACATGGAATCATACGAAGTAATTAGGTAGTATACCGGATATTAATATGCAGTAGTAAAGTAGTGACTGTAAAAATAGGGCTCATATATAAAAAATGAGTAAATCGAATCAAATAATAAAAAAAAGAAGCGGAAAGACCTGAGAGTGAAATCCATGTATATAGTAGACATGTAAAGACATAGGGTTTAATAAGTACTTACTTGTGCAGAATATTGAATTATGTAGGTCCAACTTTACTTGTGTAAGAGTTATTTATTGTAAGCTGAGCCAGTTACTTACAAAGCGGATTAAGTGGGCGCACCGGAGAGATAATTTATATGTTTATGTCGAATTATATAAAATTAACCTCTAAATGTGAATTCCATCGCTTTACTATGTATGCAGTAGATGTATATGCAACTAATGAAGTAATAATGAGGATGACTACCTTCCCTGGATTTTCTGGTAATTATAGTGAATAGTACAATGTATTATAATCTATGTAGAAGTGAATAAACACAAAATGTTCCGCATCAAAATTGCAGGTTACAGAGTAAATCATTAAATTTCATTTCTTCGCTTTAGTCTGAAAAAACAGCAGCATTATTTTGTTTAAGTTTTTTTTCGCTGTTGCTTTCTGCGCCCGACAGAGCATGGACTGACGAGAGAATAGAAAATACAAAGAATCACGGAGTTCGCAGCAAGAGTTCAAATGGAAGTGGCATGCCTTATTACTATCACAGTTACGGGAATAAGGTTCTGCTATAAATTATGAGCCAACACCATAGGTGTAGCGTAGTTAAGGTTTGTTTTCTCAGAAGTAATAAAGCAGCATTGGAAATAGCAGGTAAGGCTCGTGCATATCGAAACTACTTTTTTCTCTATGGTTTGCTTTGGTGCTGGTGCTGAGCACAATACACCTTTTAAGAATGTTGCTTGTTTCGCAAAAAAACAATTTACCAGACTCACTGTACCTTTTGTAGGTATGCTTAGATTCAAAAAAATATGGAAAAAGTGGAGCTTCGTAACAATGAACTTTTCGAAATATAGCAAAATTGCGTCATTGTAAGTGTATAACTGTCGAAATGAGGCTTGTATATTTGAATCTTCGTGAAAACGCAAAAATAGNACTTTTCGAAATATAGCAAAATTGCGTCATTGTAAGTGTATAACTGTCGAAATGAGGCTTGTATATTTGAATCTTCGTGAAAACGCAAAAATAGTACTTTTTTGTATAAAAGTCCTGCAATACCTAGACATAGTTGAGTAGCTAAAAGCTGTAAGGAACTAAACATACTTTAAATTAGTTTACATTTCTATCGCAAATATGTATTATGCAGATGCAGAAAGGCAAGCACACCGTTTTCCCGATGGTGGAAAGGTTACATTTTTATAAGCAAGTTTAGTTTTAATATTCGACTAAAAAAACTAGGATACTGTAAGTTTTATAATGGACATGAAATCAATTACGAACTAGTAAGTTCCACTACATATGTCATAGCTCCATAAATACAAGAAAGAAATCTACTCGAGAGATCTACAAAGAGAAACTAACTAATAAGGATTTTTTTGTTTGTGGTCTTCTGTGAAAGTATGGCAAATGAGGTAGATTCTTAGCTATAATTCCAAGCTACATCTATATAAGATTTTATTCGTTAGGGGGGAGAAATTACCAATTAGAGTGAAAGTAACTTTACGAAAGAACTTTTTTAAGTCAGAGAAAAAGAAAATCACAAAAATACATCGTTGCCACTTCTGCTTAGCCAGACGAGTGATATCTAAATTGACTACGACTACAATGTACTTCAAAGGAAGATTATTATTGGGCACAGCACATTTCAACTTTTTCGAGGAAGTATTTTTGACGGTTGTCACATAGTGGTTTTTATTACCATCAAATACAAGTGTAGTAAAAAATACGTTTTAGGGCTGACTTGAAAGCTATGCCCACACTCGATATTATTCCAGTACGTACATATTAGCAACTATAAATTATTATACTCTGTTTAGCCACTAGTAAAATAATAATGTAATTACCTAACCAATTCTTAATTAAGTGTACATACCATTGGTTTTCCTTTCGTTTCGTTGAAATACATCAATTTTTTCGTATTGCGGTAGCGTAGAGTTCTAGTCAATTTAAGTGATTTTATGGTACATAAGGAAAATTATTATTGAATTATTCTGTTGATTGATATTTTACTAAAATACTACATTACAACTATAGTTCAGTTTTAAAAAGGGATCCCTGCTGTAACCACAAATTTTTAAAACAGCGTAAGTATATAAAATAAATCAACATTTGTGTGATCATTGATAATTTTCGAGGAAAAAACTAATAAAATCCCGGAAGCGATGAAAGTGTGATATAGCGTGCAACTGCTTATTTACTCATACACTCTTGCCGGAAAAGCGACGGAATTATATAAAACTACAGACGGAGATGAATAGATAAACTATTCCGTCAGAAATTACATACCTACATATGAAAAAAAAACTTCTTTCCAGTAAATGAGCAGATTTTCTCTGCTGCCGCTGCCAATAGAACCCTTATCGTCATCGTCTAAGATTTAGACTGTCGTTCGTGCTACAATGAATGAGTGCGCATATAGTACCGTAGCTGGAATTATTCCTTTAGGAAATTCCCTTCTTTCCCAAACTTTCTCCATCAGCTTTTCCTCGCTCGCTTTTCCATTCTGGCCGCGCTCAATTTATGACTGGGGGGAAAACGTCCTGGAATAGCGAAACGTACCGTAGGTAAGTGCGCTCTCTCGCAAGAAAAAAAGCTTGAAAATGTATTTATATGCTAATTATAGTATTGTGTCGATTGAGTTGGCAAAGAAAACTAACATTACACATTTTTGCATCCTTGAGACGGGGAAAATTTAGTCTTATTACATTTACATGTGTATAATGGCAAAGTCTCTAATTTTGGCTTAAATAAAAAAATATTAATTATGGGCTCAGGTGGTGCAAGTTGCAGGAAGTTGTCGAACTTTTATACTAAATATCAATAGGAACTTGGATACCAATATGGATGTCACTTTGATCTGTATTAATTATTAATATTTTTCTATATGAGCCCATGAAAAGCATTCGTGTTTATTCGAAGCAAATTTTTGAGTAGAGAGCGATCTCTTCAATATCGCAACCAGCATGACTTTGTTCGAGAAACGACAACTGTTCACACAGTTCCATGCAGGGGTACTTCCAAGTAAAAGATTACAATTGCCCCAATCTTTCATTCTTTTCTAGACAAGTCTCAATATCAGAAACAAATAAGAGGGCTTTATTGGATGGATATAGTATGTCCACATCATATCCCATTACAATATGACATCTACCTAACCTTCACTTCAGCATCGCTGAGGAATTATTTTACCAAAAAATCAATCTTATCAGAAAATATCGTGGCCCCAGCATGCCCAGAAGCGAGCACTCTCTCAAGCGGTACAATACTACAATCTTAATATCTCCGTGAAGTGTAATGCGATATTTCTTCGAAAGGACTCAGCATCAGAGAAAAACGAAATTATAGACGGGATGTAGAACATT
>JAHZND010002424.1:0-10219 GCA_027744115.1 Acrocyrtus sp. NNG-2020
CTTCATCAGATGGCTATCCATTCCAAGGAAAAGGAGGTATAATCGAACTGAGCTTGACTTATTTGCCACAGTTGGAGATCATGAATGTTGGCACTATCTCGGAAAACGGGAAACGTGTCAGAGATGACAAGGCTGCTTTTGTGCCTAATTAATTAAAAACTTTAGCGATGAGCTGTAGTATGCAATGTGACATGCCACTTTTCCTTATTGTTTTTGTCCATTTCTACAAAAAAAGTGTTTTATTTTACTTATCTACCATTATTACTAAAAATATATTTCACTTAAAGTCTACAAGTAAAGGAAGTGCATGAAATTGAATTTCACATTTTAATATTAATCTCCTTATTATGCTGAATGCTCAAAGAATGTTGCTATTTGTGGCTAGCAAATCATAGTGCCAGGGCCACTCAATGTAAAAAAATAGTGTCCTTTTTTGCTATTTAAGTGGAAAACTTAGTTTCCCAAAATGCAAGGCATTTTTCTTTTCAAAAAGGATATATTGACGTAAACACTTAATTTTTTAATGACTGATCCATGTCATCCATGACTTACCAAGAGCTGCCCATGTCAGCAATGGCATATCAGCGTTCCCTATTTAATTGCAAATTCCGCTTTTGTGACCTGCACATCTGAAAGGCCTTTTATTTGCTTACCTTTTTATATAATTTTTTTTTCTTGGGAGTAAGCCTGCCTATTCATCAATCCTCTCTACTCTGACTAATATTATAATTAATTACATCTCTGCTCATTTCTGTAAATATATATTTTTTTGCGATATTTCCGCAGCTCAGCCCTGAACGTGTCATCATTATAAGAGTAATGATTATCTATTGTCATGTCAAAGCAGCAGCAGCACATAATTTACTCACGTCTTCCTCTGTATTTAAGTAGCGGTGAATAAAATAATGTGCAGTATTAAAAATGCAAAACGTTTCGAGAGGAGAGAGAGAGGTGGGGAGGCAGACGACATTTTATCTAGGTGTCAACTGCACCTTTAATAAATCAAGGGTGACGGTGACAATGAAAAACTTGTAACTCATCAGGAATGGTGGTGGCTCTTTGGTAGTGTGCTTTTTTAAACTCATGTCATGAATGTCACTCACCACCACCACCAGTTGCCAGTACCAGCAGCCAGCAGCAGCTTGCACACTCTCATATTATAAATGCACCTCACTAATTGATTAATTTTCCTTTTGGAATTTGAATTCTTGAAGTCCTTTGCTTATCTCTCGGAAGACTACTCTTTTTTTGGTTTAGGAAGATATATATACCGCCTTACGGTATGTTGGGCAAACCCTTTTCTCTACATTTTTCATCACTCTGTGTGTCGTTTACCTAGCTTTAAGATTTTTTTATGAAATATATTTCTTCATATAATTCATTTTTCACCTACAATTTTTTCATAATCCTTTTATTCCTTTTTATCAGCTTTTCCGTTTGCAGAATGCCTAATATCCAACCCTATTCATTTCCATTCTGGCGGAGTGACCTTTTTCAGGCTGCTGCCGACGAGTGGATTGATGATATTTTGATTCATGTTAGCATTTGCAGGGAGTGAGGAGAATATAAAATATCTACGCGTTTTTTTTCTGAAGGATAAATATACTTATACGACATACACCATGGCTTGACCTCTACTAACTTCTTCTCTTTTTTTAAAAAATGGGTCTAACATAAATACAAAAACAAGCCAATCCTAATGTTAACCTAACTGCACCACAAAAATGTTCACCTTCAATATACTAACTGAATGGCAAGGACATTAAATACAGTAAGTTTTATTGCTGTGATCCCACCCTATCCAAAAAAAACTATCCAAAAGTGATTTCGCCAAACAGATGCAATTTGCACTTTCTGAGAACTTGACATTGCAGGCATAACGGATTAGGAAGAGTGCGAAAACTGAAGTGCGCTCTCTACACAATTTTTTTTTATAATACACTTAAAGGATTTTCCCATTCAGGTAATAATTGTAGATCATAAAAGAAAAGTATGTGCATTTACGTACGAGTGCAAGCTGAAGAAGCTGGCGCTGGCACCACTTGGCAAAAAGGATTTTAAAGGCTGCTCACGGTGAGGAGAGGTTATAGGTGGGATTAATTTTTCCATTTATGAACAAAAACGGAAGAATATGAATATGACCTTACAAACGGATCATTATTCTGACCCTTTTTCGTACTCCTTGAGAGTATCCTGGTGTTAAATAGTATTATATGCTGCGGGAAGATTTACTGAAAATATAAATCGAAAATTTTTGGACAATTGCTGTGCATAACATGTTATTAAATTTCATTATTTTGGAGTTTTTGGCGACGCACTAATCATTACAGGATTACAAGCAACAATGCCAGAAACTGACAAAGGAACAAAAAAAGAAATATTTTTTCAGGAAGGAATAAATCAGATGAACTTTAGGTAGGAGCAATCTCTCCAACTACCTTTTTCTATATGGTACATGCTACCTCGAAAATTTGTTGTGAGAATAGCTTGTAAACCTTATTTAATGATTTGGAAAAAAATATTATCATCACATAAACGTTTACAGTAATGCTAACGAGTAATCCGGTCATCGAGGTGATCGAATTAGCAGATGTAATTCCGTTAGTATCACACATTTCATAAATAATGGGATATAAACTTGAAGGAAAGTTATAAATCTTTTTTGCTGAATGCGTTGCAAGAACTTAAAAAAATATATGAATGCTGAAAGGAGTTCAGTTTTTTTGCTGTGAATTGCAAATGTGAAATTACTCATGTACCTTCTCGCTATTCTTCTGGCGCGTCGTAACATATCTCACAGTAAAAAGCACAGGCAGAAAAGAGTGTGCAACCCTTCCAATAAACCAAGTCAATGCTAGGAAAGTTTTTACTGTTGCTTGTGGCAAGGAACCCTCTCTGTTCATTACCTCGCTATTATTATTGGAATAATACATTTCCTTACGTAGATTTTTGACGTAATGCGACACAATGGCTATTGACCAAAGCAATAATGTTGTTGTTGATGTAGCAAATGGTCATGGTCTGGTCAAGCACATTTATAGATTTGACTCGGGATGGGAGATAAAATAAAATAATGTTGTTGTTGATGTAGCAAATGGTCATGGTCTGGTCAAGCACATTTATAGATTTGACTCGGGATGGGAGATAAAAATAAAGGAGAATACAATTATAGTACCATCCCATAATATTCAAGCTTGCTTAACCGATTATATACTCGTGTGCAGGTTATGATTCGCTAATTTATGTCCACCTGTCGAGACCCAATGACTGTGCTGGTTGACAAGCTTCTATATCAAACTGCAGTTATCAATTGTGCCAGAGATAGGCACTCACGCTAGAAAAAAAACTTTTACCCGCTTCATTGTAGCTGTGCAAGGAATTACGTTGCGCCGTTAGGTCCTTTCTGGCGTTTTTTTGGACTGATACAATTCACTAAGGTCAATAAATTTTAAGGTAGCGCTAGGCAAAAATATACTTAATGGAATCAATTGAACTACAATTAAGGACTATTAGCAGAGTGTACTAATAATGACTGTGATGTTATCAGTTCAGTGAAGAAAAATTTGTTAGGAGGGAGTGGATAGATTATAAAATTGCTCTGTTGAGAAAAGTATCATAATGCCCCAGGGGCTGCGTGAGAAAATTGGCGTATCTGGTTTGAGCTAAAATACGGTGGTGTTATAAGATAAAAAAAGTTAACTTAAGATTTAAAGAGATTTAGAGTTTGGAGAAGTGGAACTAATTTTTATTAGGGACATGTTTAAATTTAGCTAACTTTCTCCTACAAAGATGAGCTCGACAAATTCAGTGTTACCTGAGGGAGACCCAAAGTCGGAGAAGGACGCTCCAGTGACAAAGCCAAAGCGGAAGATATCATCGCAGCCACTTGATTTACTTGTGAGTGGAAAGACAAACTTAGCTTTCGTCCCTGAGGAAAGTGAAGACGACCTCCAGAATGAGGGAGAAAGCAAGCAGAACCAATTAAACAACAATCAATCAGAAGGTCGCGGACTGCGACAAAGTGGTAATAAAAGGAGACAGTAAATTGCGTACAAAGGGGCAAGAAGGGATTTCTCCCAGTATATTGCCAAACTTTACGGAGACGAACAACGAGAAAGAGTTAGCTTCCTTTGAAAGTAGTAATGGGTCAGCACCTCCAAATCCGAACAAGCAAAATTCTCGGAGACACACAACACACTCAATCGACCTGCGAAGGGGAAGTGGCCGCTCAGATGTATTTCCCGAAGGTAATAACAATAACAACCGCGGTAGTGTCAATAGTGTGGAGATCCGCAGGCAGAGCAAAGCTTTCAAAAAGTTTTCACGAGCTTGGTCCCAGCTCAGCTTTCATCCTTACCAGAACCAGCATGAACCTTCCTACGAACTTCAAGGAATTGAAAATGGAGGTAAGAAAAAAAATCTCTGCTAACTTGCTAAGAATCATTTTTTCAAGCGCTGTGAGGAAGCATAAAAAAGTATGAGATGGTGGGATATTGCATTATCGTATTCTCGACAGCTTTTCTTAAGATTTTAAAGAAAGAAAGCCTCTTTTCAATTTTACAAATCACGAAACTTTTTTTAATCTTATTATCATATCACACTCCTCAGAAAAAATACCGGTGCGTGCAAATCCTCTTCACTTTTGCAATGTACTTTATGTGTAGTGTCTTAGTACAACGATTGTAAAAACCTGGGCATTTGTTTTCTAAATGAACGTGGTCAAGCAGAGAAGTCATATTTAATTTTTCAGAATCGCGAGGAAAATCATTTTTTAAAAAAAGCTTTTGGGATGGTACAAGTTTTACGAGATTTTCGAAGGACCTGTTGGTACAGCAGGAGCGCTGCTGTCCACACGCTTTTCATATCAAGTCTAATCAGCATAAAAGTAAATAAGATGCTAAAACGAATAAAAACTATTTTTATGCTTGTGTAATGACTTATTTTGCCCCGAAAGGAGTGTCGATTGTTCTTCACCTGCAGACCAATCTCTTAATTTCTGTTTTATGACTGTATCAAAAGAATTTTTGCTGAACTGCCTCCTACACAAATTTTGAGTAGGGCCTTGCCATCACTATTTTTTTTGCTGAGATTGAATTGAATTTTTTTAAATCTGAAGGAAGGAAGGCTGACTAAGCCACTAAAGAAAAAAAATGGAAAACAGTGATTTCTTTATTACTTAAGAGGGCATGTTTGTACTAAACAGCTTGCATTCAAAACTGAATTTGGGAAGCACTTATCTCAATTCAAGACTACGCAAAGTACAATGCGACAAGGTTGTGTACGCGTAACAGTCCGTGACAATGTCGTACTTTGACATGAAGTGTTTCAACAAACGCAGCTTCTTTCAGAAAAAAAAAGTAGTGTGATGGAAGGAGCAGATTGATTTTTGAATGGGAAGATTGAGTGATAGGTAAACTAGCAGTCAAGATTCATCTTATCATCCTCAATCTGCCAATCAATCACAGCTCATTCAAGTCATGATTCATGAAGTGTTTGTAAAATAGAGTTATTGTGGCAGAGACAATACAGTGATTTATGTATTTGCTTACAGCAAACAAACATGATAATAATAATAACAAAACACAGCAGCTCTTCAATTCGCAACATATTGTCAGATACAGTTCAACCTATTTTTGAAAAGAAACAACTACGAAATTAAAAATCTTGACGAGTGGTAAGCAAGGTAGCACCTTTTTTAAAGAGTGCGCGTGACCAAACTTTGATTTGCTAGTTTTAGGGAGATCTCCACATATTAGTCCAGATTGTGCAAGCTTTTTTCAAAGTAGATTACTCTCATTTGAATTTAAACAGCAAAATTGAAATCCGTTTTCTTTAGCTGGAAACTTCTATTTTTAATATGTCGTATGTCTTTTGTCTTCCGTTGAAGATGTGGTAAAGCCATTAGTTAATTTGCAAGCATTTAATATTTTAAAATTATGCACCCATTTTAAAGTTAGATTTACTCCACCGTTGACAGCAGTAGCATCAGTATTCTGTACAGTTTAGGAAATTCGCAGCGTTTTAAAACGCGGTGTAGTACGTACCGCTGCACCACACAGTTATAAATTGGGGAAGGACATGATATATGGCTTCGGCTGCAGCCTGCAATCTGCATCCATTATAATTTTAAATTGGTCTGAACTTGATACTTTGCTCATGATTTATACACTTATGTAATAATCAGCTTTATCAGCACCATCAGGGAATATTTTTCAACCATGGACTATTTTAAAAGTTTCACACACCACCCTGCAACAACAGCCCCAAATTACACCGCCACCAGCAATACTTTATGGGCAGTAAATTAATCAAATGTAAAGTGCTACCCTGGTCATAGTAATAATACTCCCCCACTATACTGCAGATAGCTACCGCACTACTGCTTCTGGGGCTAGATGCACATAAATTACTTTAAGTTAATTAAAAAGTCCAAGTTGATCTTGTCAGCAGAGAAATTCCAATCAGAGTAACATGAATGGATTCTCTGAATTGGGAGAGGTGCATGTGAAAAAATGGCAATTTAGCAGTTTAATTCATTCCTCGAGTGTCAATCTGTTCCGTTCCTTTATTACCTGCTTTTATCTAGAACTGGCGCTTTTTGTTAGCACGTCTCGCCTGATTTTGACTGACTACTGTAGATTCGATTAAGCTTCTGATGACACGTCAACGTCAAGGTAAAAAATAAAAATGTTATTAAGAATTGGCATAAAAAAATTAAAGTTCAGCTGTGAAATACATTATGTACCATTGTGGCTTCTAAAGGATTGACTTTTCCATAATTAATTTTTTTTCATATGGGTGCCTGCAAAAGATATACATACTTCAAAAGGATGCGATTTGCAGAGGTTCAAGTTGAAGTTGAACCTCCAAAGGTTTGGTGGTTTGAAGTTCTCCATTGATGTTTTGATAAGAGCTGTTGATAGATTTTTTACATAGAATTTTTTTTAACTCGGCACATTTTTGTCAATTTTACGCTGTCTCTAATTGGTTAATTAATTAAAAGGGAAATGTGCTGTACAGATGACTTCATGTTTAGATATGTGAAGGAACATATGCAGCTTCATTTTCCCAAAAGAAGTAAGCATCTTTTTAGCTATATCTTATAAACGCTATAGAAGATCCACTTTATACATTCATGCTGCACTTCTCCCAAATTCCAAGCCATACTGGGAATGATGACTGTAGGACCACCTCCTGCTATTTTTCCTGGCATGCATACACTGACCAGTTTGACCTTTGACAATATCTTCACATAATATATTTTACTTTTTTATACATAATTCAAATAAGATTACTTTATAATAAAAGTTTTATTAATTTTGAGCACTTCCACGCAGAGTTCATTGCGAATGCATTAAATATTTTTTTGTGAAACAGATACACTCACTGCATCCCATAATAATCGCATCATCATCTGTGGCTAGCAGGGTAGCAGGGTGGCTCACGAAAGGTAAGCTGCATTGTAAATCCACACAAAAAATAGAGAAGCAGGCAGGGGACTTCTAAATAAGAAAAGACAAATTTCTTGGCAAACCACCTTATTTCATTAGCGTCATAAGTCAAAACGAAATTACAAATCAAAATGCAATTAGAATGACAAAAGTAGCTGTGACTTCCTCTCAGGCGAGTAGATTATGAGCTGTAACTAGACAATAAACGAAATTGAAGAATACACACTCCTGAGCATTGCGTCACTCCATCGGCTGGGTCAAAAAATATGTTTTTCCTTGTAAATTATTATTAATTTTATTTTTCCACCACTCACAATTTCCTCTCGTCTCAAAGGCGCAAGCCCTTTCATTGGATTGGTTGATTGGATTCGTGAAGGGGTTGATAAGTACTCTTTAATATTGTAATTTCCGTTAGTGTATCGATTGATGAATGGGATGGCCATTTCTCGCAACTCGACGTATAAGAACGAGCTCCCAAAGGTCGTCGATGTATTGATGAATGAATAACAACCTGTTGGATTGGCAGCTAATTGGGTTAACTACCTTTTTTCCTTCTTAGACACAAACCGCAAACTCATTCTTTTCTACTGGCGCTAGCTCCTTTTAGACGTTAGAATAAAAAGGCACCCAGCAATAAATTAGCAAATCTGAAGTTCACGCTCAGAAGAGAGCGAGAGAAAACTTCTTCCGAGATGTTTCAACATAAATATGGAAACTGAGCAGTTTTCTGTCCTGTTACGAATAAGGCTATTTATTTAATTTTTTTGTAGCCGACATCTCCTCTCATGAACGCCTTTTCTGAGCCTTTCAAGGCTTTCTTGGTCATGTAAAGCCAAGAAGCCTTTTCTTTCCCTCTTTACAGTCCCCTAATTGTACGGGCTTGTGCGAGCGGTAGAGCATGAGCGCACTTGAAATTTTTTTTCTCTATTGTGCTCGCACTGAAACGAAGTATGCAAAATAAGTTGGTAATTTATGCCGCCAACCTTAAATCATTCATCTTTTTTTGAAGCTTTCGTGCTGTTCTTGGCGGGCATGTAAATGATGATGATGACGGATATGACACATGGCGGTGCACGCGGTACAAGTGATGGTCATGTAATCCAATTTTTGGAGGAAACGATAGCACATATGCTGTGTGTAGTGCTAATTTTTTTTACTCCTAAAAGAATATTATGCTTAATAATACTTTTTTTGCAAAAAAGGAACCACCAAAGAATATAGTAATTAAAGGTGGATTTTTAGATTCTAGCGGAATTTAATTGAAAGATTTACAGGTGAGTTGTACGTTGAAATGTGCGCTCACTCATCAATCTGTCTGCTCATATTTACTTGATGTTTGGTACAACTCTTTTCAAACTTATTTTTGAGAAATAGACCCGCTCTAGCTAAAAAAAGTCGATTTTTGGCCAGTAGAAATAATTTAAAAAAAATTTGTATGTAAACTCACACTCCGCGATAGGTACTTATTAGGGAAAAGCTTTATGAAACACGACTCCATCATTTTTTTCTATTATGAATTGCTTTCATTTCAAAAAACGGTAAATGCGCTATTGTTGCTGCTCCCTTTGACGTACCGAAAAGGCGGTCCTAATCCAGTCTATCCAGTTACTGCGTAAAGTGCAAGCTTTCAAAAAACACGCTTTTTCTATTATGCACATCTTCGGAAAAAAGAAAGAAAAATTAAATACTTTTCCGTACAGTTTCGCTTCTTAAAGCTGGCTGCGTTTTAAAAAAAAATTATTAGTCTCAAACGCATTCATTGCTTATTTGCACGCATGACATAAAATGTTTAATACTTTTTTTCTGTGTGAAGTAATTTCCATCAAGAAGTTGCAGTAAAATACATTACTTATGAAAATTTTATTTTCATCTGCACCCTTTTCACCTCTTAACTTGACATATTAACCCTTTGCGTCTGCATTTCTCATTTTCTTTTATTGGATTTTCACCACAATTACCCAGAAACCCGACAATGCCTTCCCACCGTCCTCTCCTGTCTCTTCTTTCCTTATTTGCGCATTATTCTGGCATTTTTCATGAGTATTGTATAAGCATTATGCAAATATATTGTTGGGTGCAAGAAAAGACAGTTCTTTCCTCCCGAAAAGTTGCAATAAAAATTTACGTTTCAAAAAATATAAATAATAAAATAAATTGGCAATGCCCCGTACTAAACTTACTTTGCTCACTTTTTCAATTCGCTTTGTTTCCTCCTATTGTGGGAATTATTATTTTATTTATGAAAAAGAAAGACATCACGATATAGGCCCATAAGCATTTTTTTAAACCGAAGCCGTTGAGGGGGTGGAGATCCCATCATAAGTTTAATTGTTCGTTTTAATTGCAAATCTTAATTAGCTACTGCAAGCATTATTTACCTTTGCACACTCTTCTTTGAAATTCTTGAAGAAAAATACATTACGCAAGCAAAAAATAACAGTTCGTTATTTTCGTGAATGATTCATAACCAGCAGAGCAGTAGCCCATTCCCCTATTTTTTTTAAATTCATAAATGCATGTTGTGGTTGTGAGTAAAGTCGTTCGTCTCGAGTCCAGTCAAACGGCGAAAATCACTGAAGCGAGGTTTATGTCCCTGCATGGATAATTCATAAAGGGCAAAATTTTACTTTTCAGCCATAAAAATTTGTATACAAAAATATGATCCTCTGTGGCGCTGAATAGCTTAGCTAATATTTACAAAAGCCGAGACGAAATGATTTACAGACACTGCAACAGTAATTCTATTACAATTTACAAGCAAAGGTAGC
>JAHZND010002425.1:0-27101 GCA_027744115.1 Acrocyrtus sp. NNG-2020
CCACCACTCCCAAACTAAGCACACAGACCAGCACCAGTGCTGACGTAAAAAATCTGCTTTTACTACTACCCTCCCTGTCCATACAACGGCCATAGTGTGCCCACTTTTTTTTCTAAGTAGCTGTTGCAAGTTAACACGATATAGCAAAGACAGACATTTAGAAGAAAAAAAAGGTTAAAGTTTGTTTTTTTTCTTGAAACTCTTCTTTTCATTCATTCTATGTGGCTATTTCTACCTCTAGTTATTTTTTTTTGCTCTGGCTAAGTAAGCAACTGTGTAGTAGTCTGGCAATAAAACGAGCTTTTCCCATTTTACTTCTTGAATGGGCATTTTACGTTTTATACGCCAGGCCAGGTGAAATTGTTAGTCCATTCCATTTTAGAATGCACTTTGGCATCTTCCCTGGAAAACGAAAAGGCTTCTTTTCTTTTCCCTGTCTGTTCCCAATGACTTCATGTCGTGGTCTTCCGGTGGATGTTGATGTTAGTGCTGACCATATAAAGTGCATGTGTGCTATTAGTTCCCAGCAATGTAATGATTTTTCCATTATGTGCTTTATTATTATTGGCTGTCTACACTTTGCCTGAGTGGGAGTTTCCTTCCACCAGCAGAACCTTCAGGGCCGGAAACGAGAAGAAATTGGAATCATTTCATTTCCACTTTCTACAATGCAATATGTGCTCGTATGAATTATTGAACTTTTGCAATTACTTTCTTTAGCATGCACCTAGCATTTCCCTTCATCGAGCTCTCGTACTACTCTACAATTCGAAAGGGAACGTCTTCGGAAAATTGTATTTCTCCTAAATAAAAGGCTAAAAGTCAATTTGAATAGGTACTAACTCAGCGATTTATTAGCACTATATTAGTCAAAACACTTCATTTCCATTCTGTAGCTGTGTACCTTCAGTTGTGCAAAAAACGAGTACGTGTTGTTTTATGACAGAGAGAAGCCTCCGTACGGAAACTCATAACACATGAAGCATTACACTATTTTATGTGCCATTTTCAATTCCAGATCAAAATAGGTCATCAAAATACATCACTAAAGAGGAGAGGAAAGAGGTCAGAGAGGACTTCAAAGGGAACGAATAATGCACACATCCTTCGTTTCATATATCAGTATAGCCCGGGAATGAAACAGACGAGGTTAGACTTTCTCCCTTTCTTTCTTCTCCTCTGTGGCCTTCGAGATGCAACATTTTTCCTGTACTTTTTCATACAATAATAAAACCGAGAAAATATTGCAAAAACTTGAGTGAAACTGAAAGAATCATTGTTTCAGCCATGCCAGTTGCCTTTCCCACCAACCTTGTTACCGAAAATTCATGCTACTTCCCAAAAGAGTCTGGAAAGATCCTTTTTCCTGTATTGATTTGCACTATCTCACAATATACCTTTCCAGATAAATCAGCATATCTTTCAAAGATGAAGGAGGGAGAGTAAGTAGCGCGGTGTGAGTGAAATACCAATGACCATATGTGCCTTTTTTATTTTATTCTAGGAACCTTCAAAAAATGTTGGGATTTTCGGAGAGCTGGGACTCGGAAAAAATGAAACATCAAGCTTGCAAAGGAAGTTCGGAATCTGACTAAGTTTGCATGATTTTTTTTCGCTTCACTATATTTTTTGGAGTTTTCGTCCGCCGCAAAAAGCGTCTCCACCACTATAGAATAAAACGGGGAGGAGTGGAAGGGCATGCTGTGCATATAGATTTTCTCCATAACCAGCAATTTGATGGGTGAAAGATGATGACGATAAAACTGGTGGCTGAGAGAGTGGCGAACACTCACAAAAATAAATCCAGAAGTATTCTTAGAGAAGAAAAAAATTCGATCATATTTTAGAGGTGCAAATCAGCTAAACCAGACATCCAATTTTTATCATCTACAGCTCCTCCATTAATTCTTTTCTACAATATATGGAGCCACTACTACCACTATCACGTATGTATTTGAAGCTTACAGCTTCACACTAGAAATCGTTGAGTCGCAGGGAGACCAGGCCACGGCCACGTCTATCTTAAAACCTATTTTTTCCCAAACTGTCTTCAACTAAAAATTTCACACCAAGCAAAGCTACAACGGTCACATGGTCTCATCGTGCTTTTACACTTGACTCTGTTCAGTCCGTTCTCGGGTTCCTTTTTAGCTGTCGCTGTCGTTTTCCCAAGTTTTCCTTCCTTTTTCCCAAGATTTGTACCTCTGACCTGACCAGGAGTCATAAAGCAGAAAAAAAAATTGCACTGCAAAAAGTGATACTTCTCTCCTCTCCTCTCTGTGTGACACATCACGAAATGGTATGTTCAGCTCAGCCACACAGCAAAAGGATAAAATATACCCAAATTCAAATTCCTATTCAAAAATTCAAACCGTATTGTTTACGTGCTCTTGCGTCCCGCCATTATCTAAACTGTCAGTATTCATTCTTCATACACCATTTTCATCCCGAATAGGAATGAAAAAAAGGGATTCCAAATTTTTACGGAGGAACAAGGCAAAGAAGATCTTTGAAGAAAGTCATACATGAAAAAAGTGCACGTCGTATAAGTACACAAAAAATGTAAGTACGCACAAGAAGAAAAGGGCTAAAAAAATTCTCATAGATATGATATTTTAAGGAGCATCTTATTATCTTTTCTATTCGTAAATCTCTTTTATATGACACATTCTCTCTATTCTCTGACAATCAAAATCATAACTTATCTTATTTGCATACGGGTGTACCTATCCACCAGTTCCATTCTTCACTGGCGCACACACACAGTGCGAAAAATCCGGTTTTATTACTTTCTGCCCTTTCTGATTTTTTTTCTTCTCTCTTGCTCCTCCATGGTGTAAAAATGTAATGTTCGCTGAACACGATGAACTGTGAATGTGACAGCTTTTTTGGAATGTGCAAAATATATGTGTCTATTATCTACTCGGTGGCAAGTGTATAACCTTTTTACTCTGCTCCTCACAATTACCACAACTACTGCTCCTGTTGTTCGGTTTCTTCTTCTCAAGTTTGCGATAGTACTGTTGCAGGTTGTGTTCAGAAAAAAAATGGCCAGTCGTATTTAATGCAAACCTGGATTGCTTTAGGCCGCAAGTTTACCCTTTTATTTTTGTTTTAGCTTTAAAAGATAGGCAGGCTGGCTGGGATGTGATTGGGGAAGGAAGCAGAGCAAACACCATTCAGGAAAAAAATACATTTCTAAAGATAGTATTTCAGAGAGTTGTGTTACGTGGTCAGGTTTGCAAATGAAATGTGGGCGAGGGTAAGGTCTTAAACTAGCAAGGTCTTAATGATGAGCGACGAAAAAATTTAGTGCTTGAATTGAACAAATGCGTTTCTCTTCGAAGAATACTTTATATGCTGTTGGTATACTCGAGCGTATGAATAAATGTGTTTAATTAATAACCGGAACAATTACTTAAAAGGTGTCTGACTTGTGATTTATTTCTATAAACAGACTCGCAAAAATAAAAAAAATTGTCTGATGAGAAGAATAGAGTCGAGATAAAGAAGCAAGTTCGGGTCTTCGGGTTTTGACTATGGCTGCGCTTTGAGCTACAGCTAGCTAAAATCAGATAGAGAGAGGGGGAAGTGGGCGGGAGGAGACTGTAGCCAATTATAAATCTAAAAAGGGAATGTCTTAATTTTTAAAAAAATATATATGTTCTTATCAGTAGTCTTAGATGATGATGGATATTGCCTAGTCGTGCGTTTGACAGGTGCTGTCAATAAAGCCGAATTTCTTCATCACCTGATAAACACTGACGGGCTGATTGATGCAAAGGAATAAATTATGATGATGCCCAATTGCCCACTCCAAATCATCCTAGATGCTACCAGACGTGTTGATTAATCAAATAGGCTAATTTAGAGAAGTTTACTTTTAATATTAAAAAATTATTCTTGTAGTTAGTCAGAGTGCGCAAAACAAATTTTCACGAAAAGGAAATGTTTGAAGAAGCAGCCTTTCAAAAAAGGTGAAATGCAAAAGCGGTGCTATGTTTTCTTATGTCTCTTGCAAAACTAAACTTTTCCCTTAGTTTCAGCTATTAGTATCGTAAAACATCGCCAAAACGGAGTTTTTAACCCAGATAAGTTTGTTCTTCTTACACATCACTTTTACCACAAAATGGGGACAGTCGGCAAAAATTGCACGGAAGGGAATTCACCAGAAGATAAAAGTTATACAAGCTGAAGCTCAACTACACAACAAATTTTGTGTGTGGGGAGTAGTGGCGAGGTGGAACACGATAATTTTCTGTGGTGAGCAGAACAGTCAAGTCGCAACAAAAGAGCAATTTTGTCTTCACTACGTTTCATGCTGATAAGGGAATTCCCATTAGCTGAAATTCGCCCATGTTTCTTTCCATGTAGATTAGGAAGAACGGTCGGACTTGTTTGTTCTTGTTCCTCTTTCTCATTTCAAAAAAAAATGAAATGCCGATGAAGTGAGTTCCGGAATTTCATGGCTGCTATATACGCACGTAAATTATCGTGTAGCTACAGAATATAGAGTGCCTACTAAACTTCATTCCAACCATTTCAAAGTTAAAGAGACTTCCAAATCCAGAAACATGAATGTACCCATGTTTCAGCGCAATCTTATCCGAAAGCAATTTATAAGATAAGCAACTAGGAAATTTGCACTTTCTATGTTCTTCATGTTCTATAGTGCCAATCACCACCTACAGGCTTTCGCAAAATAAAAGTTATTTGCCTATCCACCATCAACATTTTTGACTAGGTAGTTGACTCTAACTTTTCTCCTGTGCTCATCACATTTTGCAATAACGATAGAAAATAAGTGAAATGTTCTCATTCTCAATCAATAGTAGTGTGCAGGCTTTAATAACATCGAAGAAAGTGTGCTGGCACTGAATAAATAAATTTTTAGGCAGTGAAGTCATTAGCAAGAAAAAAAAGAGAAGTTTGGATAATTCTACGTCAAAACAATACACAAGTTGACTTAAAAGGAAACGTGTCACCGGATGCAAATGACACTTTCAACGAGATTGTAACTCATGCTGTCATTTTCCATGTCTTCGGATAATAAAATGTTGTTATTAATTTTATGTCAACACAGGCCATTCTCGTGCTTCCTTCCACTACCTTCAAATCCTAGCTTACGTAAAAAAAATTCTAGTGCACGGCCTGTTCGGAAGGAGTAAGATACACTGCATTTAAGTATTGCATGTCCCTATTGCTTCTGATCTGTCTATGAATGACCACCCGTCGCTGTCCTGCTGTTTTGCGAGTTAGTTTGCGTAAGCTCTGCTATAATCCATATTGCCTACATGAGAAAAAGTAGACGAGTAGCAATAGCATCGAAAGAGAGAATGTCTCTGTAGCGGTGAAATTACACTAGGGAAAAGGCCAATATATAAACTGAAGCAGTAAATGAACTCGAAGAAGGAGCAAGTGAGTTCTATCTCACAGAGCGACTTTTTTTTCGCAAACATTTAATTTTGAACTTAGGAATCATCCTTAAAAACGCAGCTTACTTCGCCTATTGCTGACTTGAGAGTTGGGAAATTTCAAGTTTCTCTTGGACATCAAAGAAAGCGAAATATGAAAGCGTTTAGTTTTCCTCTCTTGTTTCTTGTCACCTATTTCACCAAAAACAGTTCATAAATTGCAATTTACAATATGACTTTCCTATTCTCGGTGCGCAGTTACATTCTCAAAAAATATATTTTTTTTCATTGTCACCTATTTCACCAAAAACAGTTCATAAATTGCAATTTACAATATGACTTTCCTATTCTCGGTGCGCAGTTACATTCTCAAAAAATATATTTTTTTTTCTGCTGTGAAGTCGAAAAAAGTTGATCTGGTCGAATTTGCTGTCACACTTTGACATTTCGTGGTGTGGCGATGGCAAAGCTACTTTTTTTTCTTCATCCTTTTTTGATCAGCTACTTATCACATTCGCAGTCGTTACTTCGTTAGTAGTGTCAATAAACGCCAGAGAGAATTAACGATGACTCCAACTACCTATCTGACCTGCCACGTCCACCTTCCCATTACTGCAAAATTAATCATTCCATTCTCGTGATAAATCGAGCAGCCCCTTTCTCTTTATTGCGTGGGCTGTGCGCACAGTTCATTCAAAAGATGGCTATCAACTCTGAATTTGCATAATTGAGATATACCTACGAAGCAAAAAAAAGCTGCGGAATCAATAAACCTTTAAAAAGGGGAAATTACTGATTGATCAACACTTTTAAGCAAGTGTAAAATGGCTCATTCTTCTTCATCTGCGAACCCGTTGGGCAAACCCATATTTGTAGTTCTTGCTCATTGAAAATAAAAAAATGCTAATTCGAAAATGATGAACAGCTAAAATTGAAAAGGTCACATTCTTAATTTTGCCGAATTGAAAGGCTGCCAGTTAAAAGTGTAAAAATATTTTCGTTTTAAGACTTTAAGAGACTCTACACATTTGAGATCTCGTTGTTCCGAGCTCATATTTTATCTTTTATTTGCCGATTTAGCAGTTAAAGAAGAATGAAGCTTTTATTTCAATTTGAGCAAAAATATAATAACAGTCAAGTCCAAAGTCCAATCAATATAACAAACACGGCGCGCATCTGTAGAGGAGAGCGGGCATGCAGCGTTACTGTTTATTTTTTCTAGTTCTCTCGTCAAATGTCCAATTACCATCGCCCAATTACACATTTTATTGCTCTACTCTTGCCCATGAAGCTGCAAAACGGATAGTGTCGGAAATAAATCTCTTTTTTTTTGTAGTCGCAAGCCCCAGCAGATAGCACATAGGTGGACCTGGCAAACCCCCTCTAACATAAACGGATGATAATAAAAGTGGAGAAAAATAGAGTTTTAACCACAGACATTTATTTTTCTTTTACGTTCAACAACATCATCAATAGAAGAAAAAGTGGATTGGGGAGAGCAGAATAGAAAAAAAGGAAAACTGCGTATTGTTTCTTCACCTATAGAAGCTCGTCTACTTTCGCTATTGAGCTTCAGCATAAGGGAAAAAAGAGATTCATTTACGCTTACGCTTCACTTTCCTTCACCCTTTTTTCATTCAACTTCAGCTTTAAAGTGTGGTTTTCCCTTTACTATAATAATGCCTTTCTCCTTTGCTTACTTTTCCTTTTATTCTGCCAAAAAATATTTTTTGGAGTGTACCGACACGTACTCTACTCAAAGCCACCGATATAGTACTTTATATTGTGCGGGCTAATAATGCAAACTACAAAAAAAGCAGTATATTTTCAGCTCACATTCCGCACGGCCATATACTGCATGTAATGTTTTTATTACTGTTTGTGGTTCGGGAGCATGTACAATTGGACTAGAATGCAATTTTACTCTGACGGCTTGAGAGAGTCCCCTTTCTCTCCTTGCTTACTTTTACTTAGGTTGGGTACTTTTTTTCAAAGGGAAGGACAATCCACTACCTAAAAGTGGATTTTTTTTTCATTCTAGAACTACCGTAAGTTTTGCTCTTTATAGGTTTCTTGTCTGGGATGAGAATGAAAAGAAGAAAACGGTAAAATCTACAGCTGAAAAAAAATTCTGGGGGATATAGCAGCACTAACAACTTTTACAACTTTTTGAATGTTTGCGTAAAAACGCAGGCTCATGCATTTTAAAATGTAAATCCTTCAACAGTAATAGTAAAGTGGACGTTAGAAACGTAACTGCTACTACAAGTATTAGTAAAAATAAAAGTTGCTAGTACAATATGGAGGTGGGAGAATGTACACAGCTTTAAGCTAAACCTATGAGAATCTTTTCTTTACTACAACAGTTGTGTGCATCGATTTCACAAAAAAATTAAGTAGCCTGTGCGGTCCGGAAGAATTGACCAATTCATTCTTATATGATTTCTTTCAATTCGACTCGCTATTTTCCTTGATGTCGTTTTTATGCCAATGGAAAACCTAATTTAGCGAGGTAATCGACGTCTAAAGACAAAAATGATATGGCTATTTTTAGCTCACTCTATAAAAACTGAGCTTTTATCAACGAGTTCTGTGTCCCTAGAACATCCATAAAGTAAATAAAATTGCTTTTGCAGGACTTTCCACCGTTCATTTATGGGAGTAAACGCTCAGACACTGAAAAAAATCTTATTTTGTCTGTGAATATGTACCTTCAAATAGCCTATGTCAATACAATTTTGATGGTGTGATAGCAGTGTGGTCACTGTTCTAAGCACGAATCCATACTGCTAGCCGGTCAGGTCCCATTTTATGTTGGTGATTTAACAGTCATTGATTTCGGCCAAAACATCACCATTAAACGGACGCTTTATATGGCTTGATGATATTTTATTGCTCGATAGCTACTTTTATTGCAGCTCACCTAGCACAATAGAGTCAACTTTTTTTAAAAAGTGTCCCCTGCTACGTTGCAGGTTGCACACACCATATAGCTAACAATACAATTAAAAGATATCTACCAACTGCGTAATTCCAGGTCTTCATCACGGCCAGGTTCGGCCTAATGTCATCCTGAGAAAGTGTAAAAACAATTAAAAATTATGACAGCAATAACAATTTGCAATTTTGTTTTGCTAAAAGTGCAATTTTTGGGATCGTGATTTTTTACTATTTTGGCCTCAGGATGGTCATATCAGATAATAGATGCATTTCATTCCTCGCATTCACATACATTCATGAATCATGCAAGATGTAAAAATTAAAAAATCAGAAAAACAGTCAGCCCCCTACCGTCTGCAGTATAGGGATAGAGGTGGGTAAAGTGCAAAGTAAATCACCACCACTTTTTTTATCACAGAACAACAGGTACATTTACATTTTACAGGTTGAATGTTTTATGCAAAAGGAACTTGTCCTGAAATTGGTAATGACCTTCATCAACTTTGTCGAGAGAATCCGACAGACGGACTAGATGACAACCACTCAAACGGCATACATATTTTTTTTTATAAAAAAGAAGAACTGCACAGTACAATGTGGGAACAGGGTGATACCATAAAAATGCAGAAGAGCCAATATTGCAAATGTCACATCACACAGCACGCCACAAAAAAAGTGATTGCTTGTTTATTTCTCCTAAGATGGCTATCTGCTATCACGCAAAATGAAAAAGAAATTCCTCTCTAGCCCAGCCATATATTCCATGTCAAGTCGCAGTCTTAGGCTTTAGGTACCTAAAGCTTGGTTATCTTGATGGCGCATCTTTCAGAATAAAACGGATTATCTGATAAAGAAGCAATGAAAAATTTGATTTAGTGTGAGGGAATTTCCTTACATAAAAGTTTGAATGGGTTTACACATAATATTATAAAAAAAAGTTATTTTATGGGTGTCCGACCAACATCATGTGTAGAAATCCTTGCATTAATTTTACGGCAGTTAGCGAGCTATCAATCACGGGGAACCATCCATCATCAAATAATCCGCGAAGATTGAAATCTTTAGAGTATGTAACTAAAGGAAAAACTCCTTTTTATTGTTTGCCTAAATTATGCAGACGCTACCGCCGGAATGCTATAGCTGCTAGGTCCAGGTTATGAGAATAAAAAAATGCATTCAAGAAATTAAATCCATTATTCATAAATTCATTACGGCTTTTCAGCATTTTCCTTTCCCATTCCTATGCTCACGTTCGTACTGACACGTTGTAGCTATACTATAATCCCTTCATATAACATATCAAGGAACATCGCATCGGCGGGCCAAAAAAATGATTAAGCTTTTGTGCACACCGCGCATTTCACATCAACTTTTAAGGAATTGAAAATAGGAGGGTAAATGCGGCGTATTAAAATACGAGCTCAAACTTGCAAATTATCTCCAATTTAAGAAGGACTCGACTCACGTATAACTCATTCCATAGATTTTTTGGAAGATGAACAGTATCAAAAAGTTATCAAGTTTGAGTGAGACGGTGATTACAATACATCACGAATGACCATAGGAATTTTTTGCACAAATATGTAATCACGTCGTTTTTTAGTGCTTCAACGGTCCCAATTTGGCTACATTTATTTTTTTTTGAAACAGTTTGTTTTAAAGTGAAAATCTTGAACGATTAAAGTATCAGGGGTGGATGTTTGTTAGGATAGACTGGTGCAGCTCGGCTTATTCATCTCATCAAGTTTTCATCAAGGCAATGAATACAAATGGGTGATAATGACGAAGGGATGATCGTCTCAAAAAAATATCGCATATAGTAAGTAATGTAAATTCTAGAACAAAAAAGGTAAAATGTTTAGGTTTTTTCTTTGCTTTACGGCAGCAGATAAAATACCTACACAACAATGGTTAGTGCGTACTACCTATCTACCCTCCGAGAGGAGATGTAATTGGGCAAGCTGTGAAAAATCCTCCAAAGTAATTTTCTCCTTTCTTTTAGCTAGTTAACCGTTGAAGATATATAGTGGTTAGGTAAAGGCTGCAGATAAAATTGCAAGATACGGGGGAGATAGCGCATAAAAATAATTTCTGGCCTGAACTTAATCATTCCTGTTTCATATTTATAAGAGAAAACGTGAAGGTAGAGATATATTTTTATTAAAATGGGGAAGGTTAAGTTTAGGCAGTAAAAGGAAAATGGAAGTCTAGGTTATTATATTAATTGTTTCCTTAAGCCCATACTTTCCATACTAATAGTTATGTGGTGCATTCCTCGACATATTAAAAGGGAGGAAATCGATCCGAAATTTTTGTTAGCAGTCTACAAGATATAGGAAAAATAGGGAGCGGGGCAACGTGTAATGGAGGATTTTCCTGGTTTGCGTGCATCCTATATTATGGGCCTTATATGAGCCTGTATTTGCAGAATAAACAGCGGAGAAAAGGATGAGGCTTGTGTGGTGAACGGAAGAAAAAGACAAGACTAGCAAAATGCAATTCCCTTGAGCAAAAAGGACAAAGCAAAGACTAACATAATAATACTCATACAAGAAGGCTGGATCGTTTTAAAGGGAAATAGCGATGGGCAAAGAGAAGAGAGAAAGAGAGTCACACACCCTCCCAACTGTTGGAAACAAAACAAGGATAATGCATCAACTCATTCATGACCAGTCCCTAGATCATTTTCATGGCCCAGCTATTTGTTGTTTTGGATCCTTTTTTTTACTTAAATGAAGCCATCAGGCACACACTAACTGTGGGAGCTGCAGCAGCACAGCACAATTTTTGCCATACACTCAAACTTTCTCGTTTTCATCCATCTGTGTGAAACCGTCGCATACTGGAAGGAGCGATATGGCCGAAGATGAAAAGGTCGTTTCCTCAATTCTCCTAGTTCATTATGCCCTGTGTGTCCCTTGTGTTTACTATGAAAGCAGTTTTCCAATGGAGCTTTTCCTTTTCACTCCTTCCACTAGGAAATACACACGCCATAAGAATATGGTAAAACGGCGGAGGCAATAATCCAGCACAAACTCTCCAAAATCCTTACAGCGCGAGGAACACTTCTTCGCTATCAACTATCAAGTGCACTGCACAGGCATTTTCCTAACAGTAAAAGTGCCACACAATTATGCTGCCCTTTCAGGAGGCGGAGACTACTACAAGTAGAACGGTTTTCCCATCAAACTCCTGCGATGAAGAGTAAACTTGATTAAGAAAAAATAAGCTTTGTCACTCGAATGGAATGCCTTTTCTGCACTCTCCCGACCAACGCGACTTTTACGTTGACATGAGATGATGTAGCAGGATGGGAGTGTTTATCAGTTACTGCTGAAAATTAGCACTTAAATTTTTTTGTGGTAATGCCGAAACGGCGTTGATAACCTTTGGCGAATCAGGACCAGGACAGATTAAACCTGTGTGATATCTGAAAAATTTTTGCAAATGAAGACTGAACAGGTTCATCGGATAAACAGTAAACAGTGAAAAAGCTCGCGCAAAAAAACATTCATTTTTGCCTTTCTATAGAGGATGAAAACTAATTGCAACAATAAAGACAAAGTAGTACATGAGCTATTTTGCATTTTACAAATTGACGATGGCACCGATGACATCATTATAAAGATATTTTTTGGCAATAATGTCTTTAATGTTAACCCATTCAATCTGTGTGCACTACTCTGCTATGCAAATTAAGGCTATTAATGCATTGTCATTTTGACCTTTATGGTCGCTGGTCGATGTGGCTGCCAAGTTTACTCCTTACTCTGCTAACTGTCACTGCATGCGCGTTAAACTTGACAATGAGCGTATAAAAACTGCAAGTGACCATGCGATGCTATTTAGTCTCCTTGAAACAAAAGCACAGATACAAATCTACATCGTTTTCTGAGGATGACGTTGCGCTTACTGCTTTTTATGTGTCCAGTCAAAACACAAAAATGGTATTTGCATGCTACAGAGCCAAACCCGAAATATTTTATTGTGAGAGTAAATCGCAAAGTCATGTCTCTTGGTTTCGATTTTAGCGTTTTAGTGCTTTTCTCACCTCTTAAAACTTTGGCAGGGACGTGCCCAGCTTACATTATGCTTTTACGGGGTGACCATCTGAATTAATTTTTGAAGTTTGTGGGTACGATCAGAAAGAAAAAATCGCATTTTCTTTACTGCCTTCTATACGTCGCTTTCTCTGCACTTAAGCTCCAAAAAATTCCTTATTGGCAAATAAAAGAAACTTGAAAGTAGATAAAGAAAACTGAAAGTATGAAAAAATATGGTGGGATTACTGCGTCAAGTCATAACGCATCATCATCCAGACAAGTTTACGTATCCCAGAGCTTTCTGAGTGGATGGAATGAATGGGCTCTTGGCTCTTGAGCAGGTACAGCAGTCGTTACTCCACTCACACAAGTTCACTGAAACTAATGTACTGTTGCGACCTAAACCTAGTGCAGCATTTACGGAGAAGGTGGGCCAGCCTTGCCAAATTTTTGGGTACTGGTAGTGGTGGTCATACTAATTGTATTACACATGTCATATGATATCCCTTTTCAGATCCTGAAGTTCCCAGCCCTTCATGCTAGGTCCCATTTCAACGTTTTAGACTTAATTAAAAAGCAAATGATTGTGGACAGTCCTACTCACCGTCACCGTAAGTTTCGCGTTTCCACAGATGGTTTCCGTTTTCAAAAACTGCAAAATTATCTACGGGGTGGTTAAAGTATTGTGCTCTCCCTTTGACTACTTTCATACACGATTCAGCGAATAGAAAATATTTTCGTTTTGGAAATGTAAAAAATATTCCCAAAAGTGTAGAAAGTAGAAGAGAGACAGCGAGCCCCACCCAAGCGCCGGTCCTTAGCTAACTAGGTATTTGATAAGTTTATAGGTCACGTCTGTGAAATAATGTCAAATGCTACCTTGGATTATGGCACTTTATTACTGCTAAGACCTAACAATAGTTCTCCATTAAAGTGGCTATCTTACACTTCTCGAAAAACAATCTTTGAAAAGGCACAAGCCAATAGAAAGCAAAAAAGGCTTGAAATAAATATTTCCGTATAATCAGATGGCATTCCCACTTCCAGCTAAAAACGAATGATTTTGTATCGTACTTTATTGTTGTGTACCGCCAGGAGTACTTAATTCCAAGTTTCTTATTTTCAGCCCTTTCGAATTTTCTGAAGTGAAAGTCGCACATGCATAAAAGGGAANGTGTACCGTCAGGAGTACTTAATTCCAAGTTTCTTATTTTCAGCCCTTTCGAATTTTCTGAAGTGAAAGTCGCACATGCATAAAAGGGAAAGGGAAAAGAGGGAGATAAAAAAGGTTTGGCATTTGGCTCTCGTATTTCATCCTCTTAGTTTTCGTTTCTTCCCATCTCTTCCTTTTTTTACCATTTTGAGAAATTGCTTTGGACTACAGTTCGACAAACCATGTCAGCTTATTTACGGGGAACGAGTGATTCACCAGAAAAGCCAGCACCAAGTTGGAGAAGAAAAGATAGGAAATAGCTCATCAGTAAAAAACCAGAAGCCATGGAAGGGAAAGAATTGGACGACTGTGAAAATCCCCGTATTACTTTTGAGCTCTCTCCTGCCACTAACGAACATGACAGAAGTACCATTGCTCTGCTTTATGCCATGTCCAAGGAAAGTGTCGAGACAGGGGAAATTTGCGGTGTGGGCAATATGACGCGTGTGTTACTTACAGAGAAAGCTCAAATACGTTGGAACTGCTACCCGTACTGGCACTGGCAGCCAAAAACTTGGGAATTTTCCTGCTCACAATGCATGAATATTAGTCACTTTTACTTTCCATTTTTTGCCAATTCCCCGCATCCGCCGATGCCAATTTGCTTCCGAGCGCGATTCATCGAAATATTAAAATGGACGAGGATTCACTAAACGTAAATAACCATTTTTTGTCCTTCACCCCGAGCATTTACGCCTCCAACACAACATTCCAGAATATTCCCTCCAAGGTTATTTTACTATTTTGCAGTGGCCAGCTCACTCCATTTTCAATCTCATTCATTTAAAACGGTCAGTTTTTTCCAATCTAGCAATCTTATAAATTTCCCACCAGCAATACATGTACCAATTTACAGAAGCGTATGCGCAAATTATGCCTTTCCCCATTTTCCTCTCTACTGACAGCACACTCGCAATATCAGTCCATCTCCATAAAGGACACATCTCCGAAATTTCTCATTGCTAACAATCTTCCAAGTTTTTCCTTATGCTCATTGATTCGGAATAACTGTGGACCTTGTATAGAATATTTTTATTGCTCGTAACCACGAGCACTGTACGAGTACTCAATAGTATTTCGGAGTACTGAGCATTTTTTCTCTTTCCACTTCGTTTCCAATTTGTATAACTAGCAGCATCCATATAATTTGCCAGTTCTCGGCTAACTTTATGATATGTGTGTTGAATTATATCAGTTCGTTGACAAATTCCCAGAAAAAGTTTTTTTGTTTGTGAGGAAAGGAAAGGATCATCCCATGTAAGTTTTGCTCTACAGACGAACGTGTTATAAGAGGGCATACCAGAAAAAAAGATAATCTTGTATAGTTAGCTAGCTTGGAGCCCCACGTTAAGTAGTAAACTGGGGCAGTGTGCACACACCGAGAAAATGTACAAGTTTGCCCGTTTTCAACTTTCTGCAGCTGCACACTCAAGGGAAAACCTCTCTATCATATAATCAGTAAGTAAAGCATTATTGTCGTCCAGCAAGCAAGAGAGAAAATTCATCCATTGCTGTGCCTCTTTTTTTAGTCCCTCAGACTCCGAGAGCTCGGTGAAAGCTAACACATCTGGACTGTGAAAAGGGTAAGCAACGATAAAATTTGTCATTCTGTCTGTGTACTCTGATCTTGTCGAGCGAGAAACCTGAATGGGATGCGGAATGTGACATATTATAGCAAAAAACTGTAGAGAGCTGGTAAATGGGGAAAGAGCGGATGTTTTTTTCTCTGTTCATACAATATTTCCTTATAGTCACCAGTTTTAGACGGAGAGAAAACGGTTTTCCTTCCCTAACTAGGAAATGGAATGGGAATATAAGTTGGAATCGTTTCACTATACTCCCATATTGCAGCTGTGCATTATCGTCTTTCGTTTTCTTGCTGGGTAGAGAGAGAGAAAAAAACCGGTTACGTTTATTTTCCCGTTTTTTTTTGTATTTTTTAAGTAAGAGATATTTTTCCGAGTACTTTCTTTTCCTATAGTGAAATGCATATGGGAAGTAGTTTATGCCGTCCACCACCGTAAAAATGCGATTATGTTTTTACTCCGAAAAAAAAATCTTGGTCCTCTCTCATTCCTCCCATGAAGAAAACATATTACCGCAGTTAAGTCGAATGTTATGGGAAATGGAAATGTACGAAACTATGTAGAGTTGCACTGGGGTGGAGGGTAACAAATTATAGAGATGCGGGGAAAGACGAAATGCATTCTTTCCTTCAAATACATACCTCAGGAATGCATGAGAGAATTCACGGTTGCGTCCAAGGTTTAACCCACATTTTTCGGATTAGAATAATGATCGTCGTGATGAGGGTATGGAGTGAAGGCACCGACCAAGACAACTCCTCTTCATATGTGTTTGTCAAATTGACGGGATGACGAGGAAAGAAAAGGGGTCTGGCACGTTGGTAGCTTTTTGCTACGCCGGTTTCAGGTTTTCAGCTCGGCACTCTTCTGTTTTTGGAAAACCGAGCTGGCTCAGGATTAGGTACTCTTTTTTTCCTAACGTAGGCCAATACGTATAAAAAATAGGCACATATTTTATTGCCAAAAATGAGAGCTCATCTGTCAATGTCCATCTTCTGTCTCTCTAAACTCCTCTCTACTAACTACTTTCGCCTTTCTAGCTTGATTGCTTGCATAAATCGCAAGTTTTTTTATAAAGTGATACGATAAGAAATGAGGATGTAAAAAGAAAGAGTATTCAACTGTATCCATCAGCTTGCGTTTTTTGTAGATATCAAATTCCAGGCTAGTTTTCGCCTTCGACTCCGCTGTGTGATGAAGGCGATAGCAATAAATGACTGCAAAATGAATTCTTGTCATCTGTCATACTGTAGCAGTAGCAGTGAACCGTGTACAATCCATCTTCACCCTCAATGCTACAAGGATTGGTTGGGCGAACTTTAAACTTTTTTTTCAGTTATGCTTCAATGGAGCTAAGACAGGGATAATTATTTTCAATTCGCGTCACATTCCAAATAAGCAGAAGAAACAAGAAAAGTACACAAACACACACTTTTACGTTGCAGCTTAAAAAATAAGTTGGATTCATTGGATTGACTGAAGTTTACATAAGCAAGCGGACCGGCGGACAGACTTCAATTTCTTTTGGTGTCATAGTGTGCCTTCGGTTCAAGCTATCGGCAGTTTTTATTTGGACCCAGACCGAGAAAATGTTTTACTTTACATGTTAATGAAATTTTTTAACTTGTTTCTTGCACAGAAGCAAAACGCAAATATACACTTTTCCCTTGATTTTTGCTCACCAAGCTTCGCAAAAAAATTCCACTTCGATATGCACGACTTGCTAAATTAAATGAGCACGAAGTATTACGGTGGGTCTGACAGCACACAAAATACATGCTACTAATGAATGCTCCTTCTTCGTCTAATTCTATTTTCGTGATTAGACGATTGCTCATAAAAACTCTAGTTCATGACTCTTTCAAAACATTTTATTTTTTCGTTTCACAGGCATTTGCATGCATAAGTAATAAAACTGAAAAAATTGCTTTGAAATGCCCCCAGTCACTAATGTATTAACATATTCTGAGCAAATGCCCAGAGAAAGTGCTACCAGCTACCCCAGCCAAAGCTACGAGATATCCATTTGTATGAAAAGTACATAAAAATTGCGGATAGCCCATTCCACCTGTACTCTACTCACTGCTTAATTCATCGTAATCGTAAACGTGCTCCTGATAAATTTGCAAAACTGTCCTTTTACAATTATGTCACTTATCGATACCAGCATCGCATTTTCTTGTTTTTAGTATCCGCAATTTCACGACAAAAAATCGGAGCTGCCCTCTCCCTCTATCTCTCTAACAAATGAAATGAGTGCTGTCCATATACGTACAATCTATTTAAAATACCTGATCTTTTACAAAAGCTCCATTATACAGCATTTAAAAAGATTAATAGTCCAATTGATCCGCATATTTGTATTAGGGAGTTACAGTTTACTACGACTTGAACTTACAGGGCGGAGGACGAACTGGTACATACTGGTAAGCGTACTATCGTACACACTCACAACCATTCACATTTTACGCGACCTTTTCAGGTGACTGCGACTGAACAAAAAAAGCCAAAAAGTATAAGAAGGAAAACCTGTCCTGGAGGAATCCATGGATGCTGCTCTTTAAGATCTGAAAATCAATCGACTCGATTTGATTTTTTTTCGGGTTCGGCCGTAAAAATACGTTTTTCTTGCAAACCTGAAACTAATACGTTACGCATTTTTAGCCTTTGTACCCGATGATTGATAACGGCTGCATTTCTAAATACTGCAAGTTGTAAACAAACCTTTACACAGTGCTTTCTCTGTGTGCAGTAAAACCACCGCACCACCACTACTGACTAGTAAGGTGCAGTTGTGCGAAAAAATAAATGAATGAACTTTATTTAAGCATTTCCTTCTTACGCTAAAGAATGCATGTGGGATGGGAATCAATGAAATATCTAGCTGTGTGCGTTTAGGCACATCCGCGAAATTTAGGCTTGGTCAGGTAGTGTCAGCCCTCTCCTCTGAATTCAGAATTAGAGAGAAGAGTAATGTGTCTGACAAAGAAGAAAACGCTTGAAAAAGGAGTCAAATTTGAAAATGAATAGGAATGCACATTCAAATAACAATAAACATAAACAGGGGAGCAATTTATCACAACGACAAATATGATAATATTGGCGATATCATAATTTTAAAAGATAGGCCTTCAGTTTTCGCATACTCTTTTGAAAGTAACACATGCAAGGAGCAAACTTTTTTTATATTCTCATTTGCACTGACCTGTACAGCAATTTTCCTTGTTTGCAAACAAAAAAAAATTCGCAAATGATGAAGATGCACGACAAAATTATACCTAAATGTACAGTGCCTTACAGAAATGCAAAACTGGGAAGAAAATCAGGAAATTTGTGTCGCTTTTTAGCATAAAAGTTGTCTTCTTAATTCAGGGCCGACTTTTTTTTGCTACACATTGAAAAGGGAATAGTGCTTATTTACTCGTCATATTTTTGTCACCAGTCACCAGCCAGTTAGACGTGTTTCACGAGGGAGAATTTGGATAAGGTCAATTATATTTCACGTTTTGCAATTTCGACAGTCATGCACAGTCTTTCTCTTTTTTTGTGTCCTTAACAAGTGGACAGCACAACAGTAGCTGTTCTGCACGAATAGTGTCAAATAATAGCTGTAGTAGCAAGTGTAGTAGTAAAGTGTGTACACCTTACAGCTGTCTCAATTTTTTTCCGCCTAGACATATGTTTTATTTTATAATAGTTAGTGACAGATAGCACTTTTTCATCAGGAATTTTGCTTTTTGAAGATTTAAAAACAAACATTTCGCTACACGCATTACGTCATATATTCGCATTCGGAGAAGAGAGGGAGAGAGATAACTTTATCAGTCCATTTTTCACTGTCTGCCCATTTGGCATATGCATAATGCATGAGTGTCCAGGTGAAAGAATTTTTTTTTCTGGTTGCGAGTTTGTAGACGCTGTCTGACTTGAAGAAACTCATGACAGGGACAAACAAAAAAATGAATAAGTGTATCTAAGTACGACGCAGGAATGTGACGTGACAATGAAATGACAAAAAAACCTTTTTTTCGCAAATAACCGATTCCAAGCGAATTCTGTGAAGTCAGCAGAAGCACATCAACAGTGCTACTTTTTTTATGAAGCTGTGTGGCCAATATTTATCGGTATAGTATATCATATCGTGAGTGGAGAATGGAGAATAATCAGAGAGTTGAGGTTGAGACAGGGGCCAGAAAGAGGAAAATGCGAAAAGATATCATATCGCATAAAGACATGCAGTGTGGGTGCGGCGTTAACAATGTAAAACATTTCGTTTTTTTAATTGCAAGCAACACTGCTCCCTTAAGCAGACACGCTATAGTAATGTGAGCAGTGCTACTTGTATTTTCCATTGTGGAAATCTATAAATAATCTTTTTTTTACATTTTACATGCCCACTTTTGCAAAATTTAACCTTCAATATTTCCTTTATTTACTTGACAAACCTAAGAAAAACTTTGCATGTCACCTTTTACCTCCCATTCTCTCTTTTCTTCTCGCTTCTCTAAGGACTGACACCGCACTAACTAGGGTAAGGCGACGATTTTTACTCCTACGTAGTTTTCCACTCTTCTCCGTACTTACTTACCATCCTCAATGCAAGTCACACAGCGTGTCCCTGTCATCAAGGAAAATGAAATGAGAAAGCTTGAGTCAACACCAAACTATTTGCACAGCGCAGCTAAAATTATGTACCATACCGCTTCTCAGCTATTCTACTCAATATCCGTTCCCAGAATTTGCAGATGACTGCACTGAAGAAATTGCGCGCAAAATATATTTCGAGCACAGTCCTCAAAATTACTTTATAAGGGCACGGTTTTGATAACGGTCCTACTTTAAAAGGGAGCAGTCAAGTAGGCTATACCCTATTAATAAATTTGGCTAACCAAACATTTTATAGATTTAAAAATATCAAAATATTGCTGTTTGCTTTGGCTTATGAAACAGCAAGTATCTCTTGTGCCAGTGCGGCATTCATATTTGTAGCAGTAGCATATATTAGAAAGAAATGAATAAAAGGAACATGTCACACATTAGCCTTTTTATGGCTAATATTATCATTACGATGAGTGGGATAGTGAGTACGAGTAAATGTTGTCGTGTCTGCTCTGAATATTAAATATTAAGGATAATCCGAATTTTTATGTTGGGTCGAGTGTGTATGCTGGGCACTCATTTTTTTTCTAGCTTACAGCTGTCCTCTCAGATGTGATACTAATTTGCCATTTGCTTGACGATTTACGTTTATATAATCCTCCCAGCAAATAAGCTTCAGCTCAGCAATAAACAAGAAATAAAAGGCTTTTGGCAAATATTTTACTAAACTTGTTTTTATTGGGTAGCTCATCCATCCAGCGTGATCATCTCACTCTCTTTTCTACTCAGAGAAAAATACATTTCGTAGAGAAACTCAAATATTGGATTTTCCGTTTTAATTGGTGGGACGTAAAAAATAATGAGATAGAGATGATTTGGAACATTTGAAGGAACCTCACAAAAAAAGTTCGAAACTATTTGTTTGTTTATACACATAAAAATTCTTTTAGGTATCACCAACGGCGTATTCCTGAAAGCAGAGAATTTAAAAGTTGACGCACCAACCCACCTAGACAAGGTCATCACTTGCTTTACTGTCCAAAAACATTTTTTTAAACCTCATAAAAAAGCACGGGCAGGGTACGGTGTGTGATGGTGTGTAGAGATGAAACTGAAGTAGCAGCCTTATAGAAAAAAATGAATGAGCTCTTTGTTACGCTTTACATAATAAGTAACTTATTGTAAAACTCTTTTTTTATAAATCTATAAAGTTTCAATACAACTTACAAGAGCAGAAAAAAATAACAAGTTTTTTCCAATTCTTAATTCATATATGTAGTGCAGTATACACTATATCCAGTGCTCACACGCTCGCATAAACGTCATGAAAATTGAAAGTTTTCAGCATGAAATCATTTAAGCTTGGCGTTAATTTAGGAGTGAAAAGAATAACAAGGGAGAGCTAAAAAAGACTATTCAAACTTCTGATTTCATTACAATTCCCTCCAGATCTGACTTTGATTGACGGTGGTGTGGCGCACATGGCTTTTGTTGGAGTTATAAAACTGACTAACTTGTTAGAAGCATACTCTCCTGGCGTGATACGCCAGAGTAGTCAGAGAGTCGCGAGTCCCCAGAGATATAAAAGTTGTAGATTGTAGCAGAAAACTTTTTTTTTGCAAAATTGTAGCAGAGATAATAATAGCACAAAAAAAAGTCATTTTATGACTAAAAACGCTGACTTCTATGCATTGACTCTCTAAATGTTTTATAGTTTATGTGAGCAATAATAAAAAAAATTTTTTAGCTGGCTGTAAAACTCAAATGCAAAAAGTACAAGTACAGCAATTCTGTGCTCAGTCTTACATGAGCTTGCGTTTAAAAGAGGATAAATGTCATAATGCACTTGAGAATAGCTAAATAAGTCTTTCCTGTATGAAAAATATTGATGCTTGTTGTACTCTTTCTGCTTACACTGTATTGTGGTGTGGTAGGTTATTTATAAGAGGCTACCCATACGATATGATCCATAAAACAATCAACTTATTAAAGTTTGCTATATCTGGTGTGCATGCACAGCATAAAATGCCGTGTCCATTCCTACTAAATTTCCCATTACGTATTCAACTCTCTGTCCGAAGCACGTCACATTCATGGAAACTTAATGGTATACGTACAATAAAAGGAAATTATGAATACTTAACTCCTCGCATTTGCCAACTGATGAAGAGCTAGCTCCTTTTTACTGTAATGTCTGGGATATTATCTCGGCTCTGAGAGTGGAAAGAGTGAGCACGAGCAAAACGCTTATTATCAAATCTGATGTAGATTTTTGTCCATTCTAACGCAACTTTTGCAGAATGCTTTTTGCAAGGTCAACCTCTCCATTTTATATTCAGTTTCTTCTTCTGTTTTCTCACGGTAGTAGTGTCAGTAATGCATGCAAGTGGCCAGAGTGTGATGCAAATCATAAGTAATAAAATTGCAAAATACAACATTTTGGTCATCATAATACATAAAGTTATATAAAAGTTATGCACAAGCACTTTTGTGTGTTTCCCTTTAAAAATACTTTTTGATTTTTTTTTGAAAATTGCATTTTCTCCTTCCCCTTCAACCTTTTCAAATAAAGGTGCGGATATTTATTGCTCTAATGGAGATAAAATTGATATTTTTAAGGAAAAGTAGACGCTCTATCACAATTAAGTTGACAACCTATTGCTGCCGAATTTACAAAAAAAATGTGCTTACAAGGAACGGATACTTTTTTTTATATATCCATATTCCATCGTAATTTGAGTTATTTATTTGAGTTGGTACTTTAAAATGTGCATATAAAATAAGGGGGATATTTGGGCATAAAAATTTTGAATGCTGAGCTAAGTATCCGAAAAACTTTGGAACTCTACCAACAACTTTACCAAAAAGTTATCTCTCTCTTAAGAAGTGGCTGCCTGAACCTTTTATTTATAGCCTTAGGTCAATAATACAAGTATTGGTGTACACAAAGCTCTATCAAAAAAAAGTTCCTCCTCCTCCCATAAAAAATCTTGAAATTATGCAGTGCTGATAAAGGAAGTTGGCAAAAAATTTTGCAACATCATATTTTACAAAAGCAACTCTGAGAAGGGTGCATAATTATGCAAAATATTTGAGAATTTGTGCTATTGGTTTTCGCCAGATTTATAAAGAATCACGTAATATATTTCACTCAGCTTGCTTACTTTATGTACCTCATTAGTGACAATGAATGAGGTACATGTTATCATTACACCTTCTCTACATATGTACATGCATATTATATATTTCAGTTGATTTCTTGAATCATTTTTTTGGGATGAAGTTAACTGTCGTCCATCTTCTGTGTAGGTTTTTTTTCTACAGGAAAGTTGGAAAGCTCGAGCATACATTATTATTATAAAGTCACACATAATGCCCGTGGTAATATTTGCTATCCCACTCCAAGCAACTCTCAACTAAAGGTTTGTCAGATGAAGCTTCATTTGCAGATGTTGTTGCTGATTTTCGCGATTTTTGAAACAACGAGTTGGCTCTATTGCTGTGAGAGTTTTTGCAAAAAATGTATAATCCTCGAAGCACTTAAAAAAGATACAAGGAGGAAAAAACGGCGAAGAAATAACAGGCCCGTATTTTTCCGCAGAGTACGTGTCAATGGCAGTAGGAGTTAAGTGAGGAGATGAGATTCAAGTTTCACCACCATCAAAGCAACCTTATATCGAGTACATGATCACAGATCACTGAGATCACATATATTAGCAAAAAGCTCGATTACTTTATATTGGTCTATTAGAGAGTCTAAGTATGAATACCGTTAAATATTTATCGCTGGCATAAAAGTTGGAAAAGGTTTTTTTATACTTTTTGTAAAAAAAATATTTTTTTCGGGTTTTTCTGTTGATTACGCCTTAAAAAATAGTCGCCTGAAACTGTGAAAAGGGCAACTGAAACTGTGCATAGCGCTGAAAAAAATTCCATTTAAAATATAAGAAAAAAAATTGAAAGTTGATGAGGTAAATTATGTATGCATTACACGTACATATCACGCTGTGTATAGCGGGCAAAATGAAAAAAAAAGTTGACATAATATAATTCATCACAGCCTTAATTATACCATGAAGGAATGCACACACTGATTATGGAGCAAATGATAGATGAGCTGAAATGAAGTTTTTGTGGCAATGAATGGACTTCACATTAAAGTAATCTTATAAATAATGGACAGTTTTCTGAGGACGATAGAACGTACCCATAAACCCAGGAGTGTCTCCGGCGGGGTGCACTCGCTGGAACATTAAGAAGTGGTGCTCTCATCATTGGGCTGGATACTGTGCTTGTGCTCGCGGACTCCAAATCCTCGTTGGATTCACTGACAATGCGAAGCTCAGGCACTGGAATTATTCTTTTCTCGAACGACATCGTGATGGCCAACTAATGAGTCCTCTAGCATTGCTTGAGTAAAAATTGTGCTCTCATATAAGCTCCCTATCACTTAGCTCACCAACACCACGGAATCATCATTTTCCAATGATGAGATGGCATGTGTGCCTGATGACGGTCGCAAACAACATGAAATCAACGATAAAAAGCACTTGCCTACCACAAAGTTGCTTACACTTTCCATGTGCAAAACAATCTCTATTTGCTGCTGCTGAGGATGATGATAGTTTACTTAGCACTCCCCTTTGTACATTTCCATGTGCTCATATAAATACACGCTACGTGAAGCTAGCTCAATACCCAACTGTTTTTTTATATTTTATATATAACAGCAGCTTCCATCAACAAACGCCGATTTTGCACTTTTTTATGTCAAAAGTAATAAACTGGAGTTTTTCGCGTTGTGTGAAACAGTTAATTAAATTAGAGTGTGCGAACCTGTACGGACACAATTATGTATTTAATACAATATAACAAATATATTTTTTATTGCTTGAACACGACAGGCGGCCGTCTTATTGACGAGTAAACTACGAACATTTTTGTCTTCTAATGCACAGCATCAAATGGCCTTTATTGCTTATAGCTTAAACTTTAGTCCAAAAACCCAGCCCCTAATCTCGCAATTAACAATGTGCAGTTACGCCCTATATAAACCACAACGTGAACATTTAGAACACTTTCTTCTGAAGACTTTTCAGTGCACCGCAATCCCTGCCAATTTTCGTATTTCTGGAACTGTAACTAAAAGCTGCAGATTTTTTTTTACATTTTCACTTTCAACAGTTCTAAAAGTTGGATTCAGGTTTTCCTCTTTTCCAAAAATTAATATTCCAAAATTACCCCGAAAAAACCCTGCCACGAAGTTCCTTTGCTTCCTCAATCACATTCGTATTCCCTCATTCTCTCAGCTAGTATTAGTATCATTTAAAAACAGGTTGTGGCATGGCCACCTTCAAGAGAGAATCGCCGCTTTAATGAATCTTCTCTCTCTCTCAGCAAAATCCATCTCACTTCTTATTACCACTATTATCATTTTACTATTACTTCATAGCTTCAAGACTCATTCTCATTCTTCTGTCTTCATCTGACTGATGACGGTACTAGTGCCGATGGTGGTGGCTGACAGCAAGGAAAAACGTCACTGAAAAATTCCTCCCCGTATTTCCACTACACCACAGTATATTAGTAAAACAGTGCTCACTTTAATGAAGTCTACTTGAGTCTCGCTTGCTTCCCCATGCAAAAAGATTTCTTTTCACTTTGTTCTTCCCTCTCTGTCTCTTACATTTGGCCTGCTCCACTCTCACCATCATAATATCACCTCCACCTCACTACAAAAAGGTAGTTTCGCTGAAAGGACTATCTCAACAGAAAAAGCAGTATTTCTACAATGAATAATGTGATCTTGAATCCAACATATCATCTGTTTAACCAATATTGCAGAAAACAAGGAATAAAAAAGATTTTTTGCACATCACAATCTCCTTATTCCTACGATCAGTACGATCAGCACAGAGCACTACCTACATCATCATTACTGGTGGCAAATTCCATTTCGTCTCTCACGTAAGAAGCGGGATCATAAGTGGTGGCCCAACTTAATACGTACCCCTCACCGCATAATATTATCATGAATGTCTTGTTTCTGTTTCAAGTAATGTACATTTATATTATAATTATGTCGTTGCCGGACTCTTCTCCGCTGTGGTGTGCTCTACCTTACACTACGCACATGCACCGAGAAAGAAATTATTATTTTTTTCCTTGTGAACTCCTCTCTCTCTCTCTCTCTCTCTCTCTTTTTACTGCAAATATAGCTTCTCCTCTCTGTGATGAATTCTATCAATTTAAAAATTTACGAGAATGATGAGGATGGGTAATGACGGTTTCCTTTTTTTAAAATAGGCGATAGCTCTTTTCCTGACTCCGCACGTCTATCAGACATCCACTTCAAAAAAAGTACGAGAACAAGAGCACACACACACAAGTTCCTATATGGAGTTGATGAAGAAACTAAAGGGTGATGTAGGCAGAGACTCAACTTGTAAAGTGACAGACTTGGCGGTGATGCTGAGCTGAGGAACAGTCTACTTGAAAAAAGTTGCTGCTGTTTGAACATGCAGACATTGTTAATGATCTTCCTTCACTCTTTTTTTTCTGTTACTTACAGAAAAATAAACATTTTCAATGGATCAAGTGGACGAAGTCAACAAAAAAAATGGTGGTGATGATGATGATGACGGTCTATGTTTAAAAAAGGTAGGAAAAAATCTCGTTTCCTCTTTCTTTTACTTAGACAGCGAACCGGTAAGTGCCTATTAGGGTTTATACGGCAACTTCAATTTCTGAAGGAATCAAAATTCTTTTTTTTTCTTTCTAAATAAATCTCCTTCAAAGGGGTAATGATGTATTTTTTTGAGCAAGTGGGATGAATGAGATGCGATAAGTATCCAAACTTGGATGTTTCTCTTCAGTTTTCGTTGCCCTTTTGCTAACAGGAGAGAGTTTGTAATGAACTGATAATTTCCTGGAGGGATTTTCTCAACATGTTAAAAAAAGTCCTGACTTCCAATTTATTTTCACTCTACATTTCTAATCATTAGAATTATTTCTAGGAGTAGGTAATTGCGATACAGTTTAGCTATTTCTGGTAAGTAATGACAGAGTACAAAGCTACAAAATTAGCGTTCGTCAAATGCCAAAGGGAAAACGTTTTCAAGAGTTTTATTTAGCGTATTAAGTCATATAATTTTATTGATTCTTTTAAGAGTAAACTTAAGAACAATCGGGACGATCCGGGCAACGAAAAAAAATTGTATAACTGAATCAGTAGAACGAAGTAAATTCGGTAATTACACCTTATTCTTGATTTGAGGGGTAGATAGCAATGCCGGTTTTCCGTCTT
>JAHZND010002426.1:0-25130 GCA_027744115.1 Acrocyrtus sp. NNG-2020
CTCTGGGGACATCCATTGTCACCAAACGGATTATTTAACCTATGAAGAGATTTCCCATGAACCTACAATAAAAAATAACAATGCTATTATTAAGACCTACACCTCTTAAAGTTTTAAAGTCTCAAATTAATTAATCTTTTTCCTTCTCTTCTCACCGCTCTAGCATCTCAAACTTACCTCTCGTTTCAAGAGATTCACAGCAACATTATTCTCATTGCTGAATGAATTCCTACCCACCCCCCAACTCCTAAAAGTAGTCTTGTCTCCCTTCCCAAGTTGGTGCTCCATTAAGGCATCTGGCGACCCCAGCGACTGGAACATGGCTAACTTCTTTTTTGTCTGCGAACGTGGCTTATTCTTTTATCCGGTCCCCTTTATCTAGGCACTTGATTATTGCAGTTTTCTTTCTCAGCACCCACGCCAATTTATCTTTACCACTTCCGCGACTCAACACCTAAAATCATAATCACTTCACTATTCACTAAAATGAACTCTTTCTTTGAAATCTAGCAAAGAATCAACAAAACAAAAATCCTGCCTATCAATCACTCATATAAAACACTTCTCTTCGCACTCTCACTTCTGACTTCCACTAAAAATTTATATTTATTTATTTTAAGTCCGACTTTATCAAAACTAACATTTAGTGAAAATTTGTGTCCATTTCCATTTCTACTATATTCTCCTAACTTTTACCGAGACTGCAATGTGTAAGTATAGCTCATCTCCATCCACAGCACAAAATGTTTTTTTGTGGAATTTCGTTGTAAAATCCAAATTGTATGGACTCTTAATAAACAACTTTTATTCACCTGACATGACGGCTAGCAGGCTGCTGCAACTGCAGCTCCATTTCAACTTTATCTTTGCTTTGCTTTTGCACTGCAGAGTTGTCCTTTTCAGTGTGTTTACTTACAAGTACAAGGCACGACGCGACGCAATCTGAATCTACTCATTCTTCTATTACTCTATTACTCTCCTCACTTATTTCACTCACAACAACACTTCTTCTTCAACTTCTGCTGCATTCTGCATTTATGTGCAAAACGCTTTGTCAACTAAGACAGAAAAGGCTACTTACTTACTAGAAAGAAACACTACTTTACTTTGACTGCACTCTGCACATGATACTGCTCAAGTTTCAAGTACTCAAAAAACAAAGCACAACAGTAGAAAATATAACAGAGGCAGGATAGGTGGTTTGATCTGATGCTGATTAGCTGCATTGCACTGCTGCAGACAGATGATGCACGGAGAAGAGCAGACTTTCTGCCGAAGTCTCTGCTCTTTTGCGTTCTTCATATGAAAAAGCAGGCGAAAGTAGAAGTAAAGCATAGCAAAGCTCAGCCTCAGCACAAGCTAAGCAAGTTAGTCTCCATATCCATACCAGAGATTATGCAAATTAGTATTACTAGGAGTAGGACTGGAATGGAACTGGGAATTGTGGGATGCGGATGCTGCCTGTGCTGCCTTGCCTGGCCTTCTATGTAAAAAGCTTGANCATATCCATACCAGAGATTATGCAAATTAGTATTACTAGGAGTAGGACTGGAATGGAACTGGGAATTGTGGGATGCGGATGCTGCCTGTGCTGCCTTGCCTGGCCTTCTATGTAAAAAGCTTGAGATGTGGACGTGGATAGTGGATATGATGATGTATACATGAAGAAAAGAGAATTGAGTTGAGTCTTTGTTGACCAATTTTGTTTTTACTGGCGGGTCGGATGGTGAAGTAGTGGAAAGAAGTGCAGAGCAGAGTTGCAGAAGAGAGAGCAAAACTGATTGATGAGTGAAAGTGAAGTGAATTATAGACTTCGTTGAAACGAACGCGTTTTTGAAATTTGAAAATTTGAAAACTTCTGGAGAAAGGGTAAAGATTTGTTGATTGTTATTGTATGAAAGAAAGTAGTGACAGTGACACGAATAAAATATGTTTTAATTTAGAAGGTGTTTGTTTGTATACAAAGTTTTTGCGTTTGATTTGATGTGGGTAAGTCGTAAAATGGTAATACAATGGTGAAAAATTAGAGCTACTAATGTTTGATTGACTAATTGAAAATGTTATTATTCTTCTATTTTTCTGTTCTCTAATTATTTTTTCTGTAATTTTAATGGGTAGCTGACTATTTGATTGATTATTGGAATTTGGAATTAAGAAAGAAGATGGGAAGAGGTCGAAGAGGAGGAGAAATGGCAAAATCAGAACTGGAGGAAGCAATCGTTAAATGTGACGCTGGTGTTTTGAAGCGGCTGAAATTTGTTCTAAAGATTTTGAAATCAGCTGTAACGGCAAAAAATCGGGCTGTACTGATAAAAGCGTACCTTATGGAAATTTTTGATGGAATTGGAGACTGGAGTGGTTCACGTATGTAAAATTTATAACATGAAATGAGTCAGACAGACAGACGCATCTTGTAGTACAAGATGACAAACATTATGACTATAGATGCATTTTTATGATTTTGTGCTCATTTTTTAGACTCGGGGAATAGTCCAGTTTTAGAAATGGTAGAGGAGCAAGTGTTTCCGGAAGTATGCCGTCTTATTTCAGATTACAGTAGCTCGGAATTCGATACTTTTCAGAAGTTTTTGCTTCGGTATACTCTAATAAAATGGAAGGAGACTTCTAACTTTATAGTACTTGAGTTTATCAGTAGTATATACGGATTTATTGTAAAGATCGCACCCAGTTGTGTTGTGGATGAATATCTGGAATTGTTCATGAGAGAAGAAATGCCACCACATATTTCCTTAGTGGTTTTACCTGAACTATTGCATAATTTGCCAGATGCATATATATTGAAGGTAAACACTATAAACTATTTTGCTTGTTTTTTTTTGTTCCTTATATACTTTTCCAGTTTATTAAAATTTTGAAATATCTACTTGTCAAATTAAAATGCATGTACTATCATATCATAATCATTTTTTGCAGAATGGATTCCAAAATTTATCGCCATTTTTATCTAAACGGCCACAGAAATTACATACCGAAGATATAGTTAACCAAACGTACTGTCTCTGGCAGTCCATTTTAGAGCCGTCTGCAGTCAGCAGCACTGATATAATGGTTAGCAAATCAACACCATTTTTGCGGCAGTGCATATGCTCGTCAGCATATCTGGATTCTCTCCCAGTGGAAAACCTGCTAAATGTATGTAATATTAATATTATGCGATCTATGAATCAGTGGAATGTATATTTTGTAATACTTGTACAATATGTGGTGTTAATTACATTTTTTAGATAATAGAAAGTTTGAGTACATGGGGGAAATCGACTACCGTTCACAACATTCCGACTTTTTTACTTGTTTCAACAATCTTTATTTCAGAAGTTTATGATATAATGCTACATGACCTGAACCTCAGTGTTTCATTGAATAGTTTGTTGGATTCAGTGGTATGTAGTTTTAAAAAATGTCAAAATGATCAAGTAGTATTATTTATAGTAAGGGTATTGCAAAGGATTTTGGAAAATTCCAGTTCCAAACACGAAGAAATCATTAAAAAACTACAGAATGTAGTAGATTGTAATATCAATGAGGATAACGAAATGGAATTAGACGAAGACAGTAGTGACGAAGATGAAATTTATGAAAGACTGGAGAATTGTTTTAGGAAATTAACTTGTAGAGAATTTCTGGAGTGTGAAGACGGTAGGAAGAAGATCAAACTTGCAGTTGAACATCTTCAAGGGTTGTGCGGTGACAATGACCAAGTCTTATAGTGGAGAATTAAATTACTAGAAGCCAAAATCAAGAAAAGAATAATTATATTTGGTTGTTGTATCAGTAATAATACAAAAAATTGATAAAAACACTGACACGTGTGTGCACATTATATGCAATTTGCGAATTTAATTTAGCAAATTGGTTTCCCAACTGCTGTACAATGATATCCGCTCATTTCATGATGCTGCTAAATATAAATGTTGTGCTTATATTTCGCTATATACATGTACTTTCAACGTCTTGTCTTATTAATATTGTAATTATATGCACCTGTACTCCTCGTCTTTGTGAGGAACAGATATGAGCTGTGTGAGTAGAAACGAAAAAGGCAGAAGCAGCGATTGTACGTGCAGCGCAGCTAGCAAGCTCAAGCTCACATTCCATCTTCTTGTCAACATTGCATAAAGAAAGAGTTTCACGTTGATGTTATGCAGTGCACCACGCTACAAATACTTACAAGGACTTGTGTATGCCGCCTATACCTACTGTCTTTATATTAAGCTGTGATGATGATATAACTATAAAAAATCTTGGTAATATTCTGGCTTGTTACCGTGAGTATACCTATGTATTGCAAATAAATGCGGTAGGAAAGTGAACACCTTACAAACAGAGAAGATTTGACTTCACTGGTTGCTGTTGCTTTTGTTATTGTAACTTTTTTATGTTCTTAGTCAGCATGATTGCTCGTGCTCGTGCTTTGTGTGGAAGGAAGAAACAAAAAACTAATGTAATGAATATGTATGTGAACATGGAAGTCTTATAATAGCTCGCATCGAGTAAGGCACCATATAGATTGTAATAGTACTTTTGCGTGCAACTGTTATAACTTATGCGTGTATATGTAGTATATCTTAATATAACATGTACGTTTGTAGATCATTAAAATCGAAATTGGGTCTTCTTCCAAAAGGTAAATGTGTACCTGTGCAATTTATTGAGATTATGCAATCTTTTGCGCCAAGTTAATAGTTATCGACGGAACACACATACTTCTTTCGTTCAAATGTTGCAACTTGACGAATTATAATGTTACTATTACTGCCACTTTTCCGGAAATAAACGCATTTACAAGTCAACTACTCAGGCTACCAGTGTTCCCTTCTTTGTCTTCGTTAGTAAATATGTGCAACTACTCTAGTCCCTACTTGACTCCTTCCTGATCCTGACGAGGCAGTAAGTTGCGCAACTTCTAATTATGTCACCTATAGGTAACTTCACCGTGTATTACAAATAATATTTGGAGCGTTGACGCATTTCTAAAATCTCATTCTTTCGCAATTGTTTGAAGATGACGGACGACGATTTTAGTGGTATGGACATGGAAGATTTTTCAGAAGAGGATGATTTACAAGAAGAAAGTATGATATCTCTAAAAAGGCAACTTATAGCTTCCGAAGAGGTAACAATTTACTTTGTCGTGTATTTTAAAATTTATTTAGTATATTTAAAATATCTCCGTATTTTATATTGTTTACTTGTTCACACAGATAATTCGGAACCTGCGGATAAATAATGCATCACAGGAGCAAACTATCCGCAATTTGGTTTCTGCAATTGAAAAGCTGCGCACGCTTCATTTGGAAGAGAGAAAGGTAACCAGAATCGTAAATATTTAAACTAAAAAAATCATAGGTATGTAAAACGTAAATTGAATGCTTGTTTATAGGTGCTGGAAAATATAAGACTTCCGAATTTGTTATCTAGCATTAGAAATGCGGATTCGGCAACTACAAAGGTATATACCAATATTACCAATTATACTCATTGTTATTCCACTCCACTACATATTTAATACATAGGTAAGTATTTTAAAATTTTGATGCATATTTTTCTTAACATTTTTTGTTTGAATTGCCATTTCAGACTGTGGAACCATCAATGGACTACAGTCAACATCCCCTTCTGAATCACATAATAATTTCTAACGTCATGCAAAGATTACCGCTTAGTGACGTTGGCAGGTGTCGTCTAGTTTGTAGATCGTGGTGGGGAAAAGCAAATGAGGAGCTAAGAAAGCGAAAGCTGATAGGAATAAACTACAGAAATATTGAGCATTTATCAAAATTTGCTAAGCTAATGGAAGCCAGTGTAGACATACCATTTGCAAAATTCAGATTTGGCCTGTTTGTTGTGAATACACACCGGCCTGCAGTGGAAGATTTCTTCTCGGTCTGTGGGCCCGTCATTACACACATCGCTTTGTGTTTTGCTAATCAATTCTGCGAGATATCGCTGGAAGAACTACGTGATTTGTTTCTGCTGCGTGTGCCAAACCTGGAAAAGCTTGATGTGGAGAGGCTGCCATTAAAACTTACTAAGGAATTATCTTTATTCCCAACTGGATCAAATGTTCCTCAGTTAAGAAAGTTAAAGCACCTAAAGATTTGGGATAATATGGCTTCTGATAATAGAATGGATTCAACGTATTCAGTAGGACTGATTCATGACTTGATAAGCATGGCCCCTAATTTGACTAAATTATCTGTCTATACCGAATGTCAGCATTTAGTTGCCGCAGCTCTAAAATCCCTGGAAGAGAAAAAGATTCAACTAAGAGAACTTCGGCTGGAATCCATTTCAGAGGAGAATCTGTTATATTTGACTCGTTTGAGGTTTCCTTTGAGAATGTTACGTATCGAATACTTTGATACGCTCACTGCACCAGAATCTGTCAAGTCTCTTCTCACCACACTAAGCTTTACACTAGAAGAGCTACATTTTTCAGACTACAGGGTCATGAATCATGCTGAGAACTTAGTTGTTGCTTTCCCAAGAATGGCTAGATTACGTACTCTGAAATTTCGACGACCTTGGAACGACAGAAGGCTTCTGTTTTATCCCTTAGTTTTTAAGGAACAACTACCTCACTTACGGAAATTGTCATTTCAACATGAACAGGGCAGCCCGCCTTACTGTATTCATTCTTACAACGATTTTGTCAATCCTGAAGCTACCGGGCCTTCAGTAACAGTAGATGAGTTAGAAATCACTCATGAACTAGACAGTGTCCTGATGTTTCGTAAACTGCCTGAAGCATTTCCCAACCTAAGAATTCTCAAGTCGACTGATTCGACGAATGAAATTATTCGTGCAATATGGGAGTTTCTGCCTAATTTGCAGGAACTTTACCTAACGCTTTCCATTTCGAATAGAAATGTTGATTCGGTAAACAGCAAATTAAATATGACATATTTATTAAATATGCAATATGCAATAAATATTACGAATTAATTAATTATATTAAAAATTGTAAATTGTATTTATAGGTTATTACAGGCATACCAGTTGAAGTTTACAGACAGATTTGCAAGGAAAATCTTTATTCAAGAGTAGATGCTAACGTGCTAGAGATTATACGAACAGATCCGTCAATATGCAGTTTAAAAAGTATGTTGCATGTTTAATATAATGACTGAGAAAGAACTAGTATGATATTGGCCAAATGTGAAATTCGATTTTATGATAATCTAAATTTAATGTTTGTATAATTACAGAGTTAAGAAAGTTGGTCATCGAGGGACATCAAATTAATCGTGTAACAGATTTCGCTTGCTCCTTTGCTTTAATCTTCTTGAAAACCTTAACTAGTTTGACAATTACAGACGCAGATGTAAGATTTTAAAACAGGAACTGAATTAATATGAAATCAAAGAATCAAAGCATTATCTTTTAAATTTAACATTTTCAATTTCAGATTTCTGAAGACTGCCGTGATTTAATGCGAATTCACTTGAATTTGGTTCATCTTGAAGTTTTACCGTAGTATACATCCTTAGTTTACCCGTACTGTCGCCGCGTCAGTTGCTTACATTATCATTAATTACTAGATAATATGCCTCTTCTCAAGTCAAACTAATACCATTTACCATTGCAAACTGCAATATATTTGTTAGATATATAGCTATTAACCATCAATTAACCCCAGTATTATCGCTTTATTGAGTCTCCACATGTCTATACTACTGTGTTTGATCGTCATAATATGGTGAAATAAAATAAATGAGTTTATTTAATAAAAATAATAAGTATTGCTACCACCACGAGCACAACTACAATTAAGGTTCCATACAATATTATCTTCAATTTTTTATTCTCCCCTTCATATTTTTGTTTCACCTTGGGTGCCACTTTTGCAAAGTTGTCAGAAGAGTTTTTCAAATTCTCTGCTTTCCGTTCCAATTCGTTAAGGTCCTCTCCCCGTTTCTCCAATAACTGGAAATTTCGAGCAACTGAATCAGTCACTTCCGACACCTGGTCGTATAAACGCTGAAATACAGAGGTTCTTCGGGAGATCGATCTTTCCTTATCCGGGACATCATTTACGTTGATAGTTGTGCTATCTTGTGTGCTCCCTGTTTTACCGGCAGGCAATAACGGAGATTTCGGAGACGCCATTTTTAAAGATATAAGATGAAATCTAGTAGATATAAAGCTATTAAATTGAGCGCTCGAGTTGCAAATTGGATGTAGGCAAATTATTTGAACTTTTTGCGACTTTTTGTAAGGTAAAAATCAGCACTTTTGCAGTTATATATCTCTTATAAAATAGTGACCCTATTTCATATTTATTATTATGAATATGTTACTTATTGCTTTTTTATGTTTTGAGATCGACATGCTGGAATTTAATTTATTAGTTTGAATACCACTTACAATGAGTAATATTTGTTACGACTGAATTATTTAGAATTTCTCAGTTGTCCTATTATTATAATCAAAAATTTTATTTCGTGTTTTTCACGAGGAAATGAGAATTTCTGCGATTTGTAAATAAATACCTACGTGCACAAGCGTACGGCGCACAATAGTCAATAACACCGGAAACCAAAAAACCACCAAAGAAAATTTTCATTGAAAACTTTCCAATCACCAATAGACATACGTAATATGTAATATGTTTAACCTTTAACTAAATTATTACTACGATAGAACAGAAAAAGATATCACTATTCAGTAGTCAATTTCTCAAATATACTTAAATGCTGAAGTTTTAGGACCTCATTTCCGTAACTGGTAAACCCTGGCAGAAGGTACCTAGCGAAAACTTCCAAATTTCGCTGCAAGTTTTTATGAGGGTACAAACGCTTCAGGATTTCTATTAACGGTGGCTTATGAGAGTTAATACTACTAGGAACGCTTACTAAAACTTTTGGCAAATTTTCATTTGAGCTGGTTGCGTTTGAGGATAACATTTCTCGCGTACCTATAATAATCGTTTCATACGGCTGCTTTTTATTTTCGATGTTGAAAGGACAAATTGGGATCCCCGATTTCGTCACCTATTCCAATAAAATAAATACATAGGTAATAATCGTCGGCCAAAAACGCACTTCTTCATTTACTACGTTTGCGCTTATTATAATTTCATTAATTTTATATTGTCAATTCTTTTTATTTTGCACTTACTTTTAGCCAGTAAAGATGCTTGTGAAAGTGAACTCCCCAAGCTGGAAATATTTCCGATAACAAAGCATCCTGAATAGATTTTGCATTTGTGCACCACACTACGACCATACCATCGTCTTTTAAAATGTCCTTAATAGGAATAGCTGCGATTTGAGCGTTTGAGATCATTTCATACCTAATAAACCATAAATGCGTGCAGCATATGAGATTATCGATTACCTATACCTTAATCAAATTAAAAAGTTTGGAAAATACTCTAATTTAATTACCCAGCTTCATGCTGCTTTCTTTTCTTCCTGCGAATAAACTTGTTCCACCACGGAGGGTCGACAATTATGAGATCAAATTTTTCTTCATTTTCTAATGACTGAAAAACGCTTTCCATTTCTGAAACTTCATTGCAATAAAATCTGCAAGGGTATTCAGAGAAAAATTTTAGTCCAGATTAGCGTTAATTTAAGCTTAAACCTATTCAGAAACGCTACCTGGATGCAGAAGGAAAGATGAAGGAGTGCCTGCTCCCAGGATTCTTACTGCTGCAGCCATTAACTTCACTGATGACAGACAATTCTGTATCAGGATTTTGCCCATGAAACTGACCCCACCTAATATCTTTCACCTCTTCAAAGAATCTCTGACACGTAGTTACAGCAGTTCGGTTATTTCTTGGCCAGTGAAAGTTGATGACATCGTTTTTATCACGTTCATTGTGAGCACTCTTAATTTCCTTTTCCTCAGCGTTAGCGTTGCTGTCTATAATGAACACTTTTTTAGATTCTGGATGACTTAGGAGCTCATCTGTGAGCTGTTTAACTAATTTCGTAGTTTCAGTAAACTCAGACTGTAACTGTGTCGGGCTTTTGCCGGCACATTCCCTGCCAAGACTATCCTTGAAGGGGTGCGTAATTTCAAATAATTTTGAGTTGAGTTCATAATATTTGAAACCGTTTCCACTCTCGCCAGTGATATCGCCATTATTTAGCGTGTCCTGTGCTTGCGCAGTAGCATCGGAACTGTGAGTCTCTTCTTTAACTTTCAGCCTTGTAAAAAACTTCCCATGAGATATTATCCATCCCGAATCCGTCTCCAAAAGTATTGACATTTTCCTTGAAACTTTTTAGTACAGACACATCACTTCAATTTTGATTGGTGTTTATTTTGTCACCTTCCAAAAATTCCAAAATCCTCATGTTTTCCCCCTTTTATGGACGAATAAATTATCTTTTATATTCAGTCTTAATAAAGGAATAACTCTCAATGAAAAATGAGTAGGTATAATAAAAAAATACCAGTTTACTCGATTGTTTGCATGTTTTACGTTACGTACTTATGTGCCTAAACTCAACACGGCACAATGTGAGAGCCATCTGATCCAAAATTCTTATTCTGGCTATGCAATGCAATGAAAATTGAGCTAAAACCAAAGCAAAAGGGCCCGAGATGGTGCGAAAAAAAATCCTTTCTGCCATTCCCATGCATTACTCCATTTATGGCTAGGTGTGCGGGTTGATTGGTTGAGAATGAGCTATGAATTGAAGAAGTTGCTATTCCGGAACTGATTTAGATAATTTCAGGCATCCATACGTTTTAGTAATCACGGCATATGTATGTAGGAAAATTCTAATCTTAGACAGATTTATATCATTTAAAGCATTATCAGCAATGAGGTATGAATTATAAGCAAAATCTTCCAATTTCAGAGAAACATTGGGGCAACATGATATTAAATCAGAAAATATGAATGCAATTATTATAATAAATTATATGCATGGTGAACAAGAAAGGCTCTCGTTGCATGTTTACTTTTAGTGGGCAGTAAACAATTTGTTTGAGAGTGCACATTGCTTTGGTCGAAAGAATAGAAAAGTCGTGAGGAAATGGTGAAAGAAAGGGATGCATAGCCGTTTTCTTTCACTCGCGCATAAAGCTGGAGAAAGTCAGTCAAGTCTTACTACTCCATTCGGCAACAGCGAGTAGAATGAATGGGAAAGAAGTGCAAATATTAAATGTTAGAAATTCTTGAAAGTTAAGCTTGAAGCTTGAAGCTTCCGAATTTTCTTGAAAATGTTCACATAAATCTTCAAAAAATTAATAAATCTCCAAGAAGCAATTAAATACATCTGAACAGATATGGACGACCGAACAATAGACAGAGTTTTCGCAGGCTGCTTAGAGGAACTGCCTCCTGTGAGCTCAAAAATTGTTCGAATTTTCACCAGTTCGACTTTCACTGGTAAGCTCATACATAGACAATTACACTGCAAAACTTTCAAATTAATTTAATTTTATTCATGAAAGTAGATTTTATAAAAATTTGCGATAACCAACAGATACTGGGCTAGAGCGAAATACTTTGATGGCAGAAGTTTATCCTAAAATAAAAGAATACTGCCGAGAAAAGCACGGACTTGAATTTCAAGTAAAGATTGTATTCCTATACCGTATTTAAGGGCATAGTTTAAAATCCTCAAGTGGAGTATTCAAACATATTTTTAATCAGGTAGTGGATATGCGTTGGGGTGTAAGAGATGAAGCTACTGACGATCACATGACCACTGAACTCTGCATGCGGGAAATCATCAATTGTCAGAGATTATCCATGGGGCCGAACTTTGTGGTGAGTTAACTGCTTTCTCTTAAAACTTTCTTAAATTTTGGCACTTACATACGAGCCCGACTCGAGTGAGTAGGTAAAACATCGACCTTCAGTAAGCATTGCGTAATATAGGTTAGGTATGCATAATTCTTCTGAGGTACGTATAATTATTGTACTTGGGTTATGACGATCACGTCGTTTTATCAAGATTCGGGCAGTAGGACTCGGAACAGAGTGTTACAGATCAATACTAATGATGATGAGGGAAACAGTTCTTCCGATATAAAATAAAAGTATGTAACTACCTCAAGAAAAAAACTCGTATATAGTGAAATGAAGAAACATCCGGGCAAGTAGCAGACAAAATTAATCGTATAGTCATATGGGATGAAAGGAAATAGGAGATGTCACGGATTGGCACTGCCAGCATACATTAAAGTCACTGCATTGTACAATGGAAAGTCAGAAAATAGGAAAGTTCTGTCCGTGCTGAAATGTTCTAATAACAAGTGCTATCTTTAGTAGCTTTTAGCGTAGTATTTTTTACATTTTTCTCTCAAACAAATGTTGCACGAAGAAGAAACCAAAAGAAGAAATCACTTCAGTGAGTCCACTTTGGAGGAAAATGAATTATCTGGTTCCGTTTGAATACTTTTGCCATTATTTTGTCGATTGCTATGAATAGAAATGGGAAAGCAAAGTAATTTTGAAGGAAAGTCGAACGCTCCCACTCCATACTCCATACATAGCCTTGATATATGAATGCACTTTAGGAATATAATTTGATTTGCCCAATTTAAGGCTTCTAAACTAATACTTGCAATGCAAAAGGATAGCGAAGTTGTTAAAACTTTCTTAAATTCAATAGGTGTTCTTAGGACAAAAGTACGGTTATCGACCCATTCCAACTTACATTTTAGCAACGGAGCTAAGTCTATTGAAGGAAACTCTCCAGCAAATGGGAGTAGATACATATCTGCTCGACCTTTGGTACAAAAAGGATTCGAATGCTGTGCCACCTGTCATGATTTTACAGCCCATTTCAACAATTTTAGTTAACTTCAATAACAAGGTTATATTGCTACAAAACAAAATTTAATTGAACTAATTGCAGTACCACAAATGAGTCACATGATAGGTATAAATATGTAAGTCTGATAAGGAAGCAGCAATTTTCGCATTTATGATACAGAGAGTTCCAAAGCTGCAGAGTCAAGATCAGGCAATTTGGTGGGATACTCTAACAAAAATGCAGAAGCTTCTTAGGAAAGCTGCGCACATGTGTTTTGTCAATGGAAAAATGGATCCTGACGCAATGCACAACTACTTTATGTCAGGTTTGCCCAATGCCCATTTACATTCATACAAGTACACCCAATCCAAGGAAGAGGCATTTTGTTTGTATGGTCTATTTCATTTCATCATTTCAGTTACCGAAAGGGAGGTTATAAACGGTATCCTGAACGTGGAGAACACAAAAGCACATTGCGTTGCCTATGTCCGCTATATAAATAATATCAACTTACAAAATATCAAGAAGGCATCCAATTTCATTGACATCATAAATCGTGGAATAGATGCGGAAGCTGCTAGACTTTTAGGCAACTTGAGGGATGAAAGACTGCCGGCTAAAATTGAAGTGCAAAAGTTAGTAATGAACCCTCGCATTTCTAAAACAAAGTCTTCTTTCAAATTTTTAGCATAGCGGCTAGGGTGTGAAATATATTGGTTTACTTCCTTTTTCTAAAGATATACCATAGAGTGGATGGGACGAGAGGGAATAGGGAAAGACACCCACGATGAATATCTCTCCAGCTTTTTGGCTCATTTTTACAAAAGTATTACAAAGTTGGTGGATAGAGCTATGCGCAAAGAAGACTCATCTGCCCAGGGGGTCATCGTGACGGAAATTCTTCAGCATCTTCACGCTTGCAACAACTCTGTAAAGGTCTTTTACGGAAGAGAGGAAGCCCTTGAGCAGGCAAAAGATTACATTTTAGGGAAACATGACAAGCCCCTCATACTTTATGGAGCTGGTGGTTGCGGAAAAACTTCCCTTCTCGCAAAGATCGCTGCCATGTGTTTCCCATGGTATTCCGACAGAAATGCAGTTCCTTTGTTAATTTTGAGATTTTTAGGGACTACCCCAGACTCCAGTGCATTAGCTCCTATGCTGATTTCCCTGTGTCAGCAAATATCTTACAACTTTATGTTACCAATGGAAGAAATTCCGGATGACTTGGTTCCGTTAACTGCACATTTTAAACAGCTAATTACTTATGGAACCGCAGAGCAACCGCTTGTCGTTTTCCTAGATTCTGTTGATCAGCTAACAGGGGCAAGTGGAGCGAATAAATTAACATGGCTTCCTTCAAAAATACCCAAGCATTGCAAGGTTGGTCTGGATCTGAATGAAAATGTTTGCATTTTTCAAACTGAAGTAAATTTGAAAGGGGCTTGAGTTAGCTGGTATTTAACTGCTCTAGATTGTTATATCATGCGTAAATGAACCGAGTGAACCTGAAATCTCTCGGGATTATGTACTTCTCCGGAGGATTCTAGATGCGGAAGAAAATTTTTGCGAAGTTACTGCACTTGGTGAAAAGTTGGCCACACAAGTAATGCGTAGATGGCTAATAGCGGCTGATCGGGATGTAACAAATTATCAGTGGCGGGTGGTCTGTAATGCTCTTGCCGAGTGTAGTTTACCAATCTTTGTAAAATTAGTGTTTGCAGAGACTTGCAGATGGAAAAGCTATTCAAAACCAAATGATACAATGCTAGCGACAAATGTGATGGACTCAATTTTCAAGCTTTTCGAGAGAATTGAAATTCAGGTTTGAGATTTTGAGAATATGGGGCAAAGTGAAAAAATATATATAGAAGAAAAAAATGTTATCAAGTATTGATACATGCACTCGTAATTGGTTTTTCAGCATGGGCGACTACTTGTAACGCATGCATTAGCATACATCACTGCAGCAAAAAGTGGACTTTCCGAAACAGAACTAGAAGATTTGATAAGCATGGATGATAAAGTTCTTGACGATGTGTACCAATACCACTTGCCTCCCGTACGTCGGATACCGCCACTTCTGTGGACTCGAATACGGAATGATTTGCCCAATTATTTGTCAGAGAGAGAAGCTGATGGTGTTTCCGTATTAAGTTGGTACCACAGGTGGGTTCGAGATACCTTTATGAAGTAATAGTTATAACTTATAACAGTCTAACTGCAATACACCATCAATCATTGGTGATTTGAGTGATTTGCTATCAAGCTAAGCTTATCATATATCATGCCAAAGATTAACGATAAAAGAATACATGTCGCTATATAGTGTTTCTTCTTATTTAGTTCGGGGAGCTACCATACCATCTCGTTAGAGCAAAGAGGTTTAATGATTTGAATGAGCACGTGCTTTTCAACTATCAGTGGCTTTGCGCAAAAATTTCATCGTGCCCCTTACAATCTTGTCTCAGTGATTTCGAAGACGTCTGTGCGTACATAGAGGATAAAGATTCTTCAAGGTTCACTTATTTTCGTCCAGTCTTTGAAGATGCTTTATTCATTGCGTTGCATGCTCTTATTTTAATATGAAATGCATGAACTGCTAATCAATGTGCATGATTATGATAATGATATGTCTAACAATTATATGAAATCCTGCATGCAAAATCTCTACCTTTCACCGCACTTTTGGACTTTAACCATTTTTAACTTTGGGCTGCATGAAAATCTTCGCTTTATTCAGTCTCAAAATGACCCTCGAGGAGCATAAGCGATATATGAGGTTAGAAACTAAAAAAAATTGCTGTTCGAAAGCCAAAACATATATTGCTTACAGAAAATGAACAAAATAATTGTAATCCTTCATAGCTCGTTAAGCTGTTATTTTTACCAACACACAATCAAATATTTTTGGTGCTCATGAACTTTTGACTTTCTGTTTTCAGAATAATAATCCAATCCATAAATTTTCTCAATAGGATGCTTTGTTTTACAGGGAAATTATGCTCGTAGCAGATGCGCTTCGACTCGGCGGAGCAATTCTGATGAATCACCCGCAAATGTTGGGTCCTCAACTGGTAGGGAGACTCCTTCCAGAAATGGGTTCATATCCCAACGTAAAACGACTCCTTGAACAGTGCGATACAGAAGGACTGTCTCATTGTGCACTAATGCCTGCTGCCCACTGCTTCCATACTCCTGGTGGACCCTTGAAGGTATGTTCCTTTACAATTGTACGCTTGAATAGGTGTTGGATGTAACGCGTTGGGTTTATGTCTTTTATTGGGGCTGAGGGTGAGACAATTTTTAAGTAAAACAAGGGCTCTATTGTTATTGAAGGGTAATAATTTCTCCACTTTTTATTTTTGGAAAAGTACTCGCTTGAAGGTCATCAGTTTGCTGTTTTCGGCTACCAACTTACCGCGGATTTCCGCTACATCGTGTCTATATCAAACAAGTTTGTAACCTGGGACTTGTCCACTAGTGACATGTCGCGCGAAGTGATTCCCAACATTGAGGGGATTTTACAAGGGCTTGTCATCTCTCCAGATAACAGATACTGTTCTGCATTCTCCAACATTAACCAAACCATACTTTTAAACATGCTCACGAATGAATTCCAGATTTTCGACAACCCACTCGAGGATAATGAAAATATTACAGGGCTAAGCCTACTAAACACACATCTCGTTGTTTATGGACATCATTCATGGGTTTTATTCAAGTAATGAATGACGACAAAAATGGAACCCTTTCATTTTAGTTTTTTTCTGTTAATTCTCATCCGCATGAAGTATTATGTTCAGTATATGTATCCATTCACATGCAGCATTAATGGAGAAATAGAGGAAAGAAACTTGCACCCGCATGATCTCAGGCCAATCCTTCAAATGGAATTTGACTCCTTACAAGATTACACTGTTGTTTTGTGGAGTGGGTCGTTAGACGATACTAGAATGCAGTGGATGTCTCACGTGGAAGGGAAAGAAGCAGCCCCTTTGGATTTCAATGGGTAAAAACAAAGCTCGATTTGTGCTCGTAAATTGCTTGCTCATTGACATTTTATGTGACTACCTATATGCTTGCCTGTACATTCCTGCAACATTTTTGTTATCGATAATTTGTCGTGTATACCTAGTTAGTTTTTATGATTACTGCTTTTCGTAATTGCTACTGCTGTCAACGTGTCTTTTACTGGTTGTAGAGCCCTAGCGATAACCGATGACAGGCATAAAATGTACACGCTAGTTGAAGAGCATGAGAACTGCCTTGTTGAACTCACGATGACAAACTCTACGTTGGAATGGAGTGTGACGAGGGTTTATGAGGGCAACGAGGACTGCCTTATTCAACTTCAATTTTCTCAGAATGAGCAGTTCATCGTGGGAACGTTCATGTTCGGTTTTAAAGTAGGCGTGAGAGGGGGATTTTTTTTGTTAGTATTATCAAGAAATATTTATTAGTAAATGGCAAATATACTGTTTAGGTGTGGAATCTGAGTTCGGGGCGAATGGCTACATTGCTGCTTCCTGAAGGAATTCGGAATATTTCCACAAAACTTTTGGAGTCAAATTCATGCGTTTTATCAAAAGATGCTATTTATGCTGTTGCTGGAGTCAGGTAGTCAGAATATGCTTGAAAGCAATGATATTTTGCTGCTACTCATTCATAAATGCTAATGGCAAAATGCAAATACAGATACAGATACTTACGCATTTCTAGAAAAAATTTATACGTGTGGGATATGATGAAGGGTGAGCTGCTGAAAAATTTGGATGCTCATTTTGGCCGGATCATCAAAATTCAAAGCTTGACTGTAAACATTTTGATATATAATTGACCATTGATCTCTTAATTACAATATGGCACTCACTCAAAAAGTTATTATTTTCTCCTACAGATCGGTAACTGGAATTCTGTGATAACTTCTTCCATTGATCGAACTGTTAAAGTATGGAACATTAATAACATTTTTGAGCAAGTTCACGTCATCGATAGACATGAACTGCAAATTGATTCGATAAGGTTGGCATAGCTTATCCTTCGAATTTTATGAATAAGATTCAATCCCCAATCCTATAACCAACAATACCAAAATACTTTGTCTAGTATTTCTCCCGATGCTCAGATCGCAGCAACTGCTACAAGAAATTGTGTTGGGATATGGGATTTGCGCATTGGAAAACTGATTGGAAAGTTGGCTGACTCTCCACTGGGTGCTATTGTGACACATGCCGTCATAACCAAAGACGGACGGTATTGGTTAAACTATAATCTTTTAAACTGTATGCATTTTTTAAAAGTAATAGCATGGGATTACATAAGTTATTTTATGCTATAAAGATACGTTGTCTCAGCCGAATCGGGATTTTTACTAATTTGGGGTCGGGAAGGCAAGGTCATGTATAAGACTACGCAAGAAAGCATAAAGCAAATATTTTTTATAGAGAAAGACACTGTTTCAATTACTGTATCCAAGATTGGTGGCTCTGAGTTAAGGTTTAATGACCAATCATATAAATCTTTTTGATAGTACATAATGCTAAAAAACGAAAACTCTTCAATAATAAAAAAGTGTTAATTTAGGTCGGTTGTGATTGCACGGAGTATGCCAAATGGTGAAAGGCTGTATGAATTTGAGTTTCCTATCAAAACTTTCCGAGATGTGATTCCTACCTCAGATGAGACATTATTGGTCGGCCCGGGATTTGAAAAACTGAAGGACACTTTATACATTTTTAATTCCAAAACGGGTGCTATGATGCACAAAGTTGTGCTAAAATACCAAAATTTCAAAGACTATATAAGCCTCCTTCCTGTACCCCGTAAACATACACAAGTAAGGAAATACTGGCGAGTGAAATTACCATTTTGCTCTTTTGTATTATTCATTGGCAATATAAAGTCTTATATTGCACCCATTTACCCCTCTCAGATAGCACTTATTGACTCGGATAAAGGAAATATAATCGATGTACGTACAAAGAAATTCATCCGCTCCGTCCCCAAATGGGGTGGACAATGCACACGTGATGGAAAATATGGACTGTATGCACCAGGCCGGGGAGGCTTGGAATTAATTGAATTAAAGCACGGAAAAAGTGTCAGGACATTTATACCAAAGGTACTATTCTAAATAGGTAAACCTTTTTATTTGTACGATCAACTTTTTCGAAATGTTAAGGCTTTGTAACTTTTCAAAGGTTGCCGAAGGAGTTTTTACTGTCATTTGTATGTTCAACAAAACAAATGAATACGTACTTTATTATCATGGAGGGAGGAAGACAATTCGCGTAAGCAATAGCAATAACATTATAACTATGTACATTTAAATACTTGTCATTTAATATTCCACTAAAAAAAATTGCGCAAAATGTGTGCATCCTTCATTCACGACAATGGTAATTAAATATGATTTTTTGTATGCAAAGGCTTTTCGCACTTCCGACGCTCATATGGTCGCGGACTATAGAGTACCTGCGGAACTTTCTGCGATCGAGAGTACCGCAGACGGAAAGTCACTGGTTTTGGGCACTGTTGATGGCTGTGTAACTGTTCTTGTGATTGCGGATCCCATAAAACCTGAAATGAAGGAATATTTGAGAATGCTTCCATCAAGAAATGAAGAGGTAAATTGAGAAGTGCAGAGTGAGACATTGCTGCATATACATGAATAAGCCGCGTCTCGCGACTGTTAGCTCTTGTGATGGTGTTACATCATAATATGTCATTATCATAGAGCTGCTAATCTAATATACACGCATGCATAATATAATTTGTAATTTGTTCTCATTCTCACAGCAGCACATAACGTACTGAAGTAGACAATTTAAGCTCTCGTAGTAGTTGGTAGTATGCATGGTTTAAATAATCTTTATTATTTTCCTAAAACTTACAGATCGCCAAAAAGGAAGCTAAAAGGTTTACACACATGTACTTCAAGAGTGCTGCAAAAATGGTTGCATTGGCTCATCGGATCTCGAATCAAGTTGTTTCAGCTGGGAGTGGAGAAGATGAAAAGAGTGAAACAAATCAAGACTCGGTGATTTCAACCACGTCAACCAGTAGTAAAGATCAACAAGCTCATTTCGAAAAGTCATTCACGACAGACTCAGAGTCTGGAATAACCATTAGCTCAGAGCATACTCTGACAGAGCAGAGGGTAAACGAAGGTAAACAAGCGTGAAATTTTTAAAAATGCCTAGTCAAAAAAATGGTATTAATGTATGGAGTAGAGAGTGTACGGGTAAATAGGAAAGCATATATAAAATCACGGATGTTGGTGATGATTATAGTTACTTGTGCAACGAAATCTATGTGGGTACCAATTTCATAACCAGAGCAAAAGCGCAGTTAAAAACATTATATCCGCCCACGTACCATACTCTTATGTGAAGAATTCTTATTTTTCTTCTTTTCTCGATACTTGATTGAGTTTATGAGCAAAAATAAAAAGCGGTTTAGATTTTGAAATTGTACGAGGGAATAACTTGTAACGAGAAACAAGTGTTAGAAAAACAATAAAATTTCACACCAATGTTAAAGCAAATACTCTCTTTGACTATATCATATTCACGTATATTATTATTCATTATATATTACTGATGGAACATACAGCTTTCTTCCCAACTAATGCACCACATACAAATACGTACTACGTAGTAAAGATTCAACTTTGAGTCATGAACGAAAGGATCATAAGTTGAAAATAGGAGTACTAATGGGGCGCGTTGTTGAATTCCAAGAATCTTACCAAAGAAAAACATTTTTGTCCTCTATGATTTCCTTTCCCTTTTCAAAAATGAACCTTTCCTAGTAAAATTGATATATCAAAGATGAAATTCATGTAAGTGTCACGTCTAGGTCCACCTCATCTTTTAAAAGAAAAATTAAGCTGATTTTTTTACATACATACCTTCTATTTCTATTAATTTGAATATTGGCTGCGGCTCTGATAAAAGTAAAATTACGAAAACGATCGCATTTTAAGCAATTTTCTTTTAAACGTTGTGTCGGAAGCTACCTGTACTTACTACCGCCCTGTTATTATAACCGTGCAAAATTTTGTAAAAAGATTTCTGCTGACTATGTTTATTAGAGTTTTTCTTAAATGATTTTTGCATTAGTATCATAATGTCATTAGCAGTGCAGTCACTAGAATCTTTTCCAATTAGACACTGATTAGCTGTGTTAATAGTAGACTATAATATGAAATTTTGACTTCGTAATAACTTCTATGTAATAATAAGTATGTGCATTCTTATAATACAGATATACATGCCTACATAAGTAGATAAGTATTTATTTATGCATAACGTGAGCATTTCCCCTTCAACAAAGAATCTATATTGCTTTACATTGACATGCACAATGCACATACCTAGGTAAATACTGAAAATGGGATGAATTTACTGAAGAGGAGAGTGTCAAACAGTAGTTGAACCATACTTTCTTGGGTGAGTATGGGGAATTTTTTCGTTTTAGCTCTTCACTCACTGTCACTGCATTGCATGCGACTGTTAATTGTCTGGAAAATGTGCGTGCACAACTTTTACCGCAACCAGTCAGTCAAGCACTTCCATCCTATCAACTCTGCTAGAGGATCATTCTCCCACTGTTAATCTATAAAGCTTCTTTTAAAAACCACACATGCATCCAATTGCTTCAATCTTACTTGCTACAGATTATCAGCAACGCGCTGCAGCACGGTGTAGTAAAAAAAGTCCTCGATTGCTTTACCAGAAATGTGTAGCTGCCATCAATTGAGGATTCCATTAAGCCAATTTAATTTAATTGAGTTTAATTAAAAGTAATAAATGTTGTTAAGTTTCATTGTTCATATACTCACCAGAGAAATACTGGGCGAAGATGACTTGTTGAGGTTGGTATAGCTGTATGTATAGGAAAATTGCCTACGAACTTTGACTCTGAAATTCAATTCAATCCCAACCCCAATACAGTGCTAGAAACAGCTAAAGTGCGTTTCGCAAAAAAACCAAATCAAACCTTTTACCATTTACTGAGGAAACAATTCGCTCGCTACATCAGTGTTAACTGTTTCATGAGAAATCATATGCCTAGACAGTATAGGCAGGCAGAGAATTCAAAAGTGTATCATTTGAATTTGTCAATTTGTCATTCACTGTACCATTGATTGTGGTGGATCGAGTTGAAACTATGTGTATTATCATTATCATATGAATCTTCTACAGTTAATCTCGTGAAATTACTCAATAATTGCCGAAACCTTTTCACTGAAGAACTTTCCAATTACAAACAGCTTTGGTAAAATAAAACGGGTATTGTAATTTCTGGGGCAAAATGATACGAACCAAGCGCAAGACGGATTCCCTCATAGATTCTAACCAGGAAGATGGTGCTGTGGTCACTCACGATAATAACGGAAATATCACAAAGGACTCCAGAAAAAAACAACCCAATAACGGTGGAAATCGTGCACGCTCACAAGCTCAGAGTAGAACAACGGATGGAGTAGCGCCACTTACCACTGGAAATAATAGAGAACGGGAAAAAACGCAAAGGTAAATAAGTGAGAGTTCATTAGCGACAAATTAAATTGAGCGCCACAGTTTTGGCTATTCTAATTAGTGTGCTAATCTCCTTGTTCTTTGAAATTGACATAATAATGCATTTTCGCCTTTCATTTCAGTGTGAACACTGCATTTACAACCTTAAGAAATCTGATACCTACGGAGCCAGTGGACAGGAAGCTGTCGAAAATAGAGACGCTTCGACTTGCATCTTCATACATTTCACATCTATCCTGCCACGTTTTATTGGGTAAGACTTCGTCTTCTATGTTTTACGGTGTTCGATCCTACAATTATATGTAAATGTGAAAGTAGAAAATGAAGACACGAAGTCATAGTTAAAACTTTTAATTTCGTAGAACCCTGTGAGGAAGAAGAAAAGGGCATCTCATCAACATCCACATCATGTTCTCAGGAAGGGTCGTCTACTCTCAATCAATCAGCCGCCACCCCTTCAAAAATATGCACATTTTGTCTTTCCGATTCCAAGAAGATGGTATGTTTATTTAATTCCTCAAGACGATTCAAGCAATAAAAATTTTTGCCAATTAATTTGTTATAACTTTATTTAAAATGACTTATCGTTGTATAACAATTTAATAACTGTGGTTGTGTAATAAACTGTGTTGTTGCAGCAAGGACGATGTGCTAGTACTACCCAACCTCAACAACAGCAATCAAGACCTCTTCCAGCAACTGCAAACTGGTATTACAATATGCAAGATCATCAGCCACAGACGGCCACTCTTTGCAGCCTTCAGAACGAACTTCCTCTCTCCAACATCAACTTCGGCATCAACACGTATTATTAATTAGCTTAATTTACTTGGATGTATTTTCCTATGTAATGTTTGTACCAAAAACTGAAAAAATATTACCATTAGTAAAACACTATTTTGATAAATTGATAATTTGATAAAGAATGATAGTTTGCGACTTAAATTCATTGAAAAATTAGTAAAATTATATTTACTATAACATCGCCTTCAATCTAGACTTGTTGCGTCCATCTCTTTCTTGGCTTTCTCTACAGCATCAGCCTGGATTTTTTCTAATTTTTCCATTGTAAATGACTTCAAAGGAAGCAGTTTAGGTTTACAAAGAACGAATGTTAAACTGTCTTCACAATGAAGGTATCCCTTCCTAGGCAGAATTTCCCGAATTGACTGTCTAGGTGTTGTGGGAGCTGCCGGTGTTGCAGGAGCATTCGACACAGTAGATGACGCAGCAAATTTACCTGACGCCATTTCTACAACGAATTAAAATCACGCCAAAATTACACATACACACATTAAACATATCTTTATTACATACTTTGCTTGGTAATACTAGTACTTATTATGTAAGCTCAAGCTGCACAAGTTTAGCTTTAATAGATGCAACACGTATAATGTGCGGTGTTCAACACTATGGGTATATAATATGATAAATTATTATTTTTACATGGATTATAATTTTGTTTTTCTCTTCTCCAGAAACAAAATTATTTGATTTAGTTAGTTTACCTTATTTGCTATGTATATATCTAAAATTGAAACCGAAGATTATAGATGAATCAGAAATAAGGAATTCACAAATCACATTGAAATAATAAATAAATAAATATTATTTTTACCAATGTCAATGATATGATAAAAGTACAATTGAGACATATGAGATTACACATGACGTAGTACTATACTCCATAGTCCAAACATCCCAATCCCAACCAACTAGGTAACTCAACCCCAACCGTACTTATGCTTGTTTGTTGTGCTTTCGTTGCTTTCACAACAGATATCTGCTGTCCCGCTGTCCCGCAATTAGGGAAGGAAGGGAAAGTACATGCCACATTTAGCCCTTTTTATTGCAGCTGAAGTACTTTCAAAACTGGAATAGAAAGGTTTTCGCAATTTACGAGTAATAAAGATAGGATGCAGAAAATTAATTGTGCAGTAACTAGTTTTTGATTTTAAAGTATCATTTGAACTAAATAAGCATTTCGAGACGCATTGATGATGAAGATTGGAACAAACAATCAATTTCGTCGGAAGCATTAAATGCCATAACAATAACAGGAGGAGGAGATTCTCAAATTATTGACTCGGGATTTTCACCACTGCGCACTGGACAGGAAACCATGGAAACCTGCATTTTGGGATAAGGTAAAATTCGTGAGCTCCATTTAAAATACATTGTTCCCAAAATGCAGGGTTATGTCAAGCGTATTCACAACCGCAGGCTTAAGTCATTAATTTGCCTTAAGTTTGGTGTTCAGAATTGAACTTAAGTTAAAAATCGACTTAAGTTCAACTTTAGACTTAAGTAATTTCATTAGGATTCCGGTCCTGCATTTTGGGATAAGGTAAAATTCATGAGCTCCATTTGAAATGCATTGTCCCCCAAAATGCAGGGTTATGTCCGATGACGAATTTCCTAGATCAATACATCAGTATGTACATACTGATGGACACTTGCATTTGATTTATTGATATACAAATTCTGGAGCTGTGAAGAAAAGAGTACGTTATGTACCTAATAAATGAATGTAGAGACGCCAGTATTTACTACCTAGAGTAGAAATGGCAAACTATGTTGTTGTTAGCACTGATATTGATTATTATGATAATATGTAATTAAATGCTGACTAATGACGGAACGTTTAACCAAAGGGGTGGGTCAAAAGATCGATTTTTTGTTCTTTAACTTTCTTTGCCAGTAATAATAAAGCATACTTAATTTGCTTGTGACCGCGAAGTACTAACACTGGGCAACCTTAGTAATAAAGTAATATTAAAAAGTAATTTTAAATTGCAATAACATTCGATTAGACGAAAGTGATGGTGGTGAA
>JAHZND010002427.1:0-10910 GCA_027744115.1 Acrocyrtus sp. NNG-2020
CGTGCCTGGAATATATCCTCCGTGATTATTTCAATCCGGACAAATTGTTTTAGAGGGTCACAGACAGACTTTTTTTTCTTTCTCTTTCTCTCTCTCTCTCCAGAAGTCATCCTTTTTTTCTCCGTGTTTTTCCCCAAAAAGCAAAAAAAAAGTAGTGTGGAGCTTCTAAAAAAACTACAGATACAACTTTCTTTCTCAAAGCGGATCCATCCTCCACCGATTTCTTCTTTATTGGAGGAAGAAGGGACTTCAGGATGGATTGAAATCTTGCAAAAAAATCTATAAAGGAAATCTACTCACATGAAATGTTTTTCTTTTTATTTCTGTTTGGAAAAGGGAAAAATAATGTGTGCGGCCACTCCAATCACTTGCACTCGGCTTATCGCACTCTTTCCGTCTCTTTTTGAGGATGGAAGCTGGGCAAAAAAAAGAATCCATTTTTAGAAGAAGGAACTCCAAGCACAGAATCTTTTTTTTCCACGATTTTGGATGACCAACTGGCTAAAAATGTGTGTGGTATGCTCTGGGTGATTTTCCCTCTCTCTCTTTCGCTCTGTCTCGTCCTCAGAGTAAAAAAAAGTCTGGTCACGTAATTTACCTAAAACTTTGCCGGGACAGTTAAAGATGATAGTTTTAAACTATCAGTGCTTCCACCGTCCCCACCACACCACAAAGCAATAAAACCCTACGTATTTATTATCAGAGTGGGAAACACTGTACAAGTTTTCTGCTCCTCTTCACATTTTCTCCCTATCTCGTCTCCTCCTTTTTCTACATGGGCAGCCCAGGCACATCTCTCCTCAACAATTTTCCCTCTGGTATAACTCGAAAACAAATTTTCTTCGTTGGAAAATTTGTCCATGCTTAAGCAACAACTGTGCGAAATGGAAGGAATGCAAAAGAGAAACTGCATCAGCTCCACTTCAATTTCCAGATCTTAAAATAGAGTCTCAAGCTCTAGCTCTCAAAACTAATATCCTTTTAATCTAGCGGCGCGCCAATCTTTTCATAAATATTTTTTTGCATAAGTAAACTCGCAATTTCTAGAGTAAAATGTAAGAAGCCAAAAATGTTCAGAGAGAGAGAGAGAAGGCACTGCCACCCCCAATCTTACAGTTAATATCTTGAGGCGGTGCATTCCCCCTGCGTAAACTTGGAGGATTGGATGAAACAAAAAAAATAGAGAGCCGAGTTCAGAAAGGAATCTCCATTAGCGTTGTTTGCTCACAGGTATTTTCTTACAAGAGTAAAAAAAGGGTATTCACTTATTGCACAAAAACACTATAAACACCATCAGCAAAGAAGGTAGAGATGGGAAGGGTAAAAAAATATTTTTTTCTTCCCAGAAGAAAAAAGCATTCCGATTTCCACATAGGATAAGGAGGAATGAGGATGGTGGAAATTGTGAAGAAAAAATGTAGTTGGTTAGCTTCCACGCTGCCACACTCAGTTTCCAGGATAGGAATGTTTCATGTGACGATACAATTTTTTTTTCGTGTATTTGTGGTCATGATGTATTAGCCGTTGTGGAGAGGATATGGTGGCAGATAGAAGGAAAAAAAAGTTAAATCAGTATAGTCCTAGTGTAAAAAATAAATATATAGAATGGAAAATTCCACGAGCCGGCCCACCACCAAAAAAGAGTGCTCTTGTAAACGCATTTTGTAGTGAAAGGAGAGTAGCTAAATGACACTGGAATATATCTGTGCTAAAGCCAAACTATTGGAGGAGATACTCAGGAGGAATGAGGATGGTGGAAATTGTGAAGAAAAAATGTAGTTGGTTAGCTTCCACGCTGCCACACTCAGTTTCCAGGATTGGAATGTTTCATGTGACGATACAATTTTTTTTTTCGTGTATTTGTGGCCATGATGTATTAGCCGTTGTGGAGAGGATATGGTGGCAGATAGAAGGAAAAAAAGTGAAATCAGTATAGTCCTAGTAAAAAATAAATATATCGAATAGAAAATTCCACGAGCCGGCCCACCACAAAAAAAAAGAGTGCTCTTGTAAACGCATTTTGTAGTGAAAGGAGAGTAGCTAAATGACACTGGAATATATCTGTGCTAAAGCCAAACTATTGGAGGAGATACCCCCAGAAAAAATAAGAGAAGTGGGTTTTCTCAGTGCCATAAATAATTTTGCCACTTCCATCACCAAGAAAAAAAAGTAACCGCGATCCTTTTTTTCTTCTTCTTCTTTTCCTCTTCTACGAGACAAAGTTATGGAGAGAGAGAGAGAGAGAGAGAAAAAAAAGGGGAAAATGCCTTTCTAGTACAATGCACTCTTAGAGCTGCTCAGTCCTCTGTAAGTGCACAGGAGTGGGGAGGTATCTGATTGAAAGTCTTGTTTAAAAGTAAATATGGGTAGGAATAATGGAATGTAAGTGAATGAAATCATATCTCCTTCCCTCTCTGGGAAATCCCCGAGCACAACAAAGGAAAAAAAAAGATGCTTTCTGAGAGACGGCTTTACTATATGCTCCTACTTGCACATACCTCATCAAAAATGTATTTTTCCTTTTTTTATTTTTATACAGAAATAATATTTTCTCAATGAAAGGCTCTCGAAAAGGCGACATGTAGAAGGAAGAAAGTGCGTCCGTGAAAAAGAGTTAGAGGGAAAAAATGTCTTTTTGTTAAAGTTAAAGACCGGGCTCCGTATTTTTTTGAAGGGCACTTGAAACGCGAAGGCCAAAAAAACATTCAGATGATGATGTTGCAAGTCCGCACTACAGCTCTGAACTAGAAACCCGGATTTGGACTGCTCCTTTCCCCGAAAAAAAAAGTAAATAAATTATAATACCTATAAACTAAAATTACCGAGTTTGGGAGTGTAAACGAGCACTCAAAATGTACATTTTACCGCACAGAACGCGCAATTAAGATTAAAATTGTGTTTGTCTCGGTTCCCATTTAGATACTTAAAGTAGCGAGCTACACACAGCCCTTATCATAATTTCACCATTGCCAACTGCCACTGTGGATGGAAAACAGAAAAAAACTGTAAAGTTCCCTCCAAACACAGCTCCTTGCAGCATAAACTTTCTGCCAGGAACTTTATAGCCAGCCCGCAGTATATATATATTTTTTTGAAACTGTGGAGTAGCAGTAGCTGGAAAACAAAAGCGAGCATATTTCACGAGATCTCTATGAAATGGCTTGTTTTCCGATAAGAACCACTCAAAACCCCCTCCAGTGAAACAAGCAACAAAGCCATTTCGATAAAGCCATTTTCCTCTCCCGTAATCTTTTCAATCAGTTTGAATCACTGTTGCGGTGGTGGTTGGAAGTGCGCTTATGCCGCTTTTCGCAGCACTGAAGGATACGCCACTCAAACCACACTTATTTTTATGCGAGCAAAACAAACCCTCCTCCAGTCTGAATAATGTGACGAGGAAGGCATAAAGATAGACATATATTTTGCTATTTTGCTATTTCGCATTTCCCTAATTTTTCTCAAGTAATTTGCGACTTTGAGATAGGAGAGCTGCTCCATGCCAAAAATTTGTGATCGGATCTGGGAGGCGTGGCAAACAAAATACATTTTAAAGATGTGGTTTAATGAGCATCCGGCGGAGTAACGAGCCCAGCTTTTGAATTTGTATACTGTTACTAAATGGGAGGTATGTTAGACTGGGTGGAAATGGGTGGAAGATCACGTTGCTAATTTGAAACTGAAGCGCATCACTGTGCAACTCCCAATTAATTATAATGATCCATTTAACTTAAAGATTTCCCGTTTTTCGGAATGAGAGAAAAGGGCGCGACTCTCTCTATTATTCAGATTGGTTATGAAATCACCTTTTCATCTATTTCCTTTCATCCCTCATTTTTCAACGACTTTTGTTATAGCAAGCCATTCCAGTTTCCCGTTTTCAAAGAGCAGTCTTCTACTTGACTGCATTGGCAAAATAAAAGTTTCTTTGCCACCCACCTAAAAAAAATCTCACCCATTCACCTTCGTTACTTTTAATGATTTAAAATATTTAAAAATTTTCTGACACATTCTCCACTCGGGAAGATTACCATTGTAAAACCCACACTAGTTCAACCCACTTCAAAAGTATCATATTCTAATTGTAATTACGTTACGGTTTTAACTTCAATTTAACTCATACTCCAACTATCTTTTACAAAGCCTTATTTTTCCTTGATCTCATCTTCCCACGGGAAACCAAAATTCTCAAGAAGAGAAATTTCTTTAAAATGCCAGCTGGAAAGAGGCACGGCACCCCCACTCAACTACGGACTATATATATACTGCTCATCACTCAAAATTGCATTTCCTCCGTCTACGTAATCAGATTTCGGGAGAAGGCCACTGAGCTCTAGGCCCTTTCAGAAAAAAAAGCCCGAATATGTTTTTTTGTTGAAGCGTAGCCATTTTCCATTTACCAATTCCATCAATTCCTCTTCCATTCCGTTTTTTTTATGTTCTCCCTCCATACGGAAAAAAAGTGAAATGGGCTGCTTATCTTCAACAGCCAGACTTTGTTCACATTGAAAGTCAAGAAGTCCATTTTGAAAAAAAAAACTGGAAATCTACTCCACCCCTCAGAATTATTATTATGGCGGGCAGTATCCCCAACTAAATACAGTTGTCCTCTTAAAGCTTACGAAGAAAGAAGGATTTCACCACGAGCAAGTAAATACTGGAGCATAATCAAACTACATTTTCCTCTGCTCTCCATTATGCCTCCGAAATATATTTTTTTCCCTGAAACTTTTCTTTTCTTTTGCTCTTAATGCACCGCCACACACCCCACCGCACACATGCACTTTCCGCATACTTATCAACTGGAAGAAAAGAGAGTTCCGTAGGTACACAAAATAATATATAAAAAGTCTATACAATCATGGAGAGCTTTTCCACATGTTTTTAGCGCTGGAGAAAAGGGAGTAAACGACGCACAGCGAAAAAGAATCTTTTTTTTTCTTTCTTCTCGTAAAAAATGAATCAAATGATGGTACGAAAGAGAGCTCACTTTTCCTCCCGGTTTCCTCCACAATAACGCAGTGTCCGAGAAAGAGAGCGAGCGGGGGGAAAGAGGAAGAAGGGAAATGAACGAGATTTCCGATTTATGAGGCATTAAATGTCAGCACCCAATTGTTCTCCTAAGGCAAGATAGCACTTATTTGAGAAGGGAGTGAAAAGAAGGAAGAGTCATAAAGCATCCCGGCACGAAGCTCGCTAAGAGAGAGAATAAAAAATAAAAGTAGAAAGGAGAACAGGAGGAGGAGGAGGAGGACCAAAGGGGGAAGGAAAAGAATGGAGAAAGGCACTCTGAAAATATATACTTTTTTTGGGTATATTCTTAAAAGGAAAAAAGCCACTGAATAAGTTTTAGCTCTTTTCTAGCAGGTCCCTTCTTCAGTCTAAACACATAGCTTAGTTGGTCCTTTTCTGTATAGAATTTTTTTTNGTCCTTTTCTGTATAGATTTTTTTTTGTCCTTTGGCAAGTTCGCACACATGACTCTGGAATTTGAAAAACGGACGGAGAATGAACTCGAGCTAGGGAAGCTGTGATGCATGGCGGTAGCGCTCACAAGAAAAGGACAGAAAATTGGTGGGCACACCGGATGGAATGCCAATCGGTTTTTATTTGGCTCTATTTGTTTATCTAAGTGGAAAAATAGGCTCATTGAAGTTGTCCACATATTTTTGAATATCAACTGTGCGTGTGGGCGCCCTCAAAAACTGGGGGAAAAAAATTTAGAAAGAGGATGAAAGGAGGGTGGCGAATAACAGTAAAAAAAAGAAGTCGACGCTGCTCGCTGAATACGTGCTTTGAGAGCTCTCACAAAAAAAATATTCCATTTTGCTTCCAAGAGCCTCTCTCCGAATTCAATGGAGGGACTTTTGATGTGGAGGGAAAAGGGGAAGCGAAGGAACGCATCGTCAGATGTTTTGCTATTGATGGGCTCTATTCGTGCGTGATGCTGGAACTGCGTAAATAGTGAGGAGTGCAGAAAACACTGCGGAAGGAGTACGCACCACTGATTAAATAATGCAAATCGGTTTAATTTGGAAATTCCTTTGGAGTGGCTCCTTTCCAATTACTAGTGATTATTAATGTGGTTAGTGGGATTCGGCTCGGTGTGTATTTCAGCATTGAGCTATGCTCCCGAGAAGCCCCAGCTTATATTTTACTCCAACTTCCCACCCTAATAATAAGCGATAGTGATGCACTTTAATGTGACGCAAAATAATTAGAAGGAGTGAAGAATGGAGTGTTTCATGATCGGAAATATTATGGCAAAAATGGCTTATTTGTCGTGATTTTTGTTTTCGTGGAATGGAAATGATCCATTAGCAGGAAAAATTTTTTTGGCGGAGTTCAGCTAAGCAAAGTTCACTTTTCCTGTTAAAAATATACGTGCTCATGAGTGGGCTGGAATGCCAACGAAAGAAATTTTTTTTTGGTAGTGCATGCCTCAGCCAATTTGCAATAGAATGTGAGGTATGCAGTGGAGCGAGGCTACTCCAACAAATAAAATGAATGGGTCGATGACATCCCGAAAATTGGTTATCTTGCAGGTTATATCTATTTCCATTTTTTGTCCTGCACACTTCCCACAAAATGATTTATGGATATTTGCTCCTTCCGCGAAAAAAAGAGAAAAACTGACTCCGACTGTGTTGAGCTTCCTCTCAGCCCATTTTCACCCACAAAACTTATATTGATTAATATAAAAGCTGACGAGGAAAAAGGAGTGCAGAAAAGTAATCGGTTTGGGATCAGATGAGAATGAATGGGACGTATATGAGGCATGTAACAGGTCGTCACTTTGGAAACTGTTTACCTAAAAATTAATAGCAGGGTGACGCAGTGTGAAGTGAACCAAGTAAAAACAAAAAAAACATTTTCCCCATTATTACCGAGCAGCCTCGAGCAAGTTTGATTTTGGAACTGGAAATTCCCGAAAATAGAAAATCCTTCTCGCCTACTGGGACAAACTAATGAGAAAATAAATGACACGCCGAACAAGGCATAAAAAATGTAGTAGAACATGGCTCTCTGTGTGTACAGCTGCGGTGTGCTCTCCACTTCCCCTTTTTTTGCAAAAAAAAAATTGTTCTCTCGGCTTTTCACTAAAAAGCAATATTATTATGTACTAATAATAATCTCCCTGTGCAATAACCGTAAAAGTTGCACACATCCACATCCACAGCCCCACTTTTTACTATTATTTTGTAGTAGGAATAGGGAAACGCTTCCAAAAATATAGCGCCCCCAACCATTTCCATGTCAATCAACCAAAACTATTTTCCATGGGAGTGGGAAAACAGAAAAGATCCCTTTTCTCCCAAAACAATCTCCACTTTAAACTGGTGAACTCTGCCAAGAAGATAACAAAATAGCCGGAGAGCGGGACTCTCTCTTTCTCTCACCAGCGTTGATTTAATAATCGTAAATAAAGTTGTTTCCAACTTTTTTTTCGGATACTCCTCTCCTCTCACTCCTGCCACATCATCTTTCCCTCTCCACCACACATAAAATGTTTTTTGTTGTTTTTCCTTCCAACAACCTCCAACAACTTGGCAAAAACAAACACTAAAATCGACTCGAAAACTGTTTTTGTGGGAGCTGCAATAAAACAATGTAAACTCCCCTACAAAAATTATACTTCACGACTCCTCTCTGCTGACTTATGCTTCATTAATTAGAGCTTTGACACACCAAAATAAAATAAAAATATATATACCAGGAAAAAATACTAAAACTGTTATACCCCGAATATGGAACAATGGCTGGAGCAAGCGATCCAAAAAAAAATTGTATTTGTGCTCCACCATCACAATCCACTTGAGTGCATGAAACGACAAGGAAAATCACAAATTAATGTAGTGGCAGTAGCAGAAATAAAAAAGGATATGCCTTTAGAAATGTACTTTATGTGACTTTCGTCGCGGCATCAAAATCAACATCACAGCTTTTAATAGAAGCGCCTTTCACATTTCGCCTTTCTCCATGGTCCGCACCATATAGGGACCCCCGAAATAATATAAAAAGGGCGCTATGTTGATCGCTTTCTCTTGTAATGCCCAAGTTTATAATCTCTCTTCCTCTCCGTGCATGTTTTTATTTGAGGAAAGACTACTGAAAGGATAGACTACTGAAAGGAATACTTAGGAAGGGCAGCAGTTTCCCGCCCATTTCCCTCTCTGCGAATAAAAAAAAATTGTGGAAAAACCGGTGCCACTTTAAAATGGAAGAGAGGACACGTAGATTATGCATTTAGAGTTGGACTTGTTCCTCAATATAAGTTTTTTTATTTTCTAGTTTTCCGAAGCTAAACAGTTTCGGGAGGGAATTTTGCGTCGGTCAGAGGACAAAAAAGTGAGAGGAAGGAAAGCGGCTTTGAAAATAAAATAAAAATATATTTAAGGGCTAAGACACAATGGCGAAGAGGACATTATATAAACTTGCGAAAGGATTTTCCTCCTCGAGTATTCGAATCACGCTGATTTCCATTCAGTTGGCAGCTATGCATGTAATTATGTAAAACTTTACCACTTCCATTTTGTAAGCTGTGGCTGGCATATAAGGGAGATGGGCTGTGCGCTGCCCTCCTCAGAAAAAAAATCTTTATCTGAGGAAGAGGGCGACCAAAAACATGGATAAAATGGTGGTGGCTGGCGTTCCTCGGCTAAAACAGCCTCCCAACATGCTTTTTATATGAAGTAATGCTAAAAACTATACACGACTCTCCTTCTTCCTTTTCCCCTTTTTTCTTTACGATTATGAAGATTTTCCTCTCAAAGATATGGAATGAATACGGACCCTTTTCCACCAGCGCAGAAAAGATAACCTCCGCCATCACCAAAAAAAATATCATCAAGGCGAAGGAGAGAGAGAGGAGGAATAAGGGTCAAAACTTGTTTTTTTTCTCTTCCGCTTACTCTCGTACTCTTCTCATTTTAAAGTTGTGCACTAGCAATATCTTTAAAAATAGCGCATTCCTTCCAATGGATTAGGCAGCTGAGAACGTCCAACCAAAGTTTTCCTTTTCGCAATCCCGTTTCCCAATTTCCACACCTACCACCTTTCTGCATATTTTAGGAGGGAAATGTACGAAAAAAAATATGCTGCGGGGAAGTGCACTTTCCGCTATGCACTTCTTTTCTTTAAGAAGGAGAGTAATCTGTGGAGATTTTTTTTTGCGAAAACTGCCTTTTCTTTCGTAAAGGGCAGTACACATATCTGATGATGAGTATAAAAGGGAAACATATTTTTTTGTAAATGGATGAAGCTCTCTGCCTTTGTGACATTTTAAGAAGAGATGCTTCGTATGAGCTCCAAGGTAACGAAATATGGCTTCTCCAGCAAAAAAAAAATATAAATTCATCGAATTAGCCCTCCCCCCTCTTAAAATAAAACTGTGGAAGGGTGAGGCGCCTATTACACGAGCATTACATTAGCGAGCCCAATAAATTATGCTTTTTCTTCTTCCCGATTGATTTGCGTCCTTCAGTTAATTCCATTTCAGGGAAATATGTGGAAAGGCACTATACTCCACTTAGCTCTCAAATATAATTTTATGAGTTTCCCCTTTCAAAGTCTAATAAATCTGAGCGGGTTGAAAAAAACGCTGTGTTCAGGAGGAACAGCACAAAAACAGGAGAGCTTGTTTTCGCCTGCCAGTTTAAACATGACACGGTTGCTGATTTCCCCGAAAACAATTCCCTCTCTTTCCAACCCTCGCATTGTCTGTCGATGTAGAAAAAAAATATGTTTTTAAAAAATACTCGAAATCTCACTCTCTCCCATTCTGCAACTCATCCGCGGCATCAACCGAATTTTCAAGTGGGTGGCATACTGCGCAATAGATGTCAATATTAATTGAAATTTTTTTTATAGCAGCCCCGCAGTTTTGATACGGTTACGGCGAAAATCAAAAGGAATGAGGAGTACTCAAATCTCCATCCCAATTAAACATTTAAACGTTCGTTAGCGAAACTGCACTGGAGCAAGAAAAGTGTGGTCCGGTTGACTTACTAATAAAAAAAGTTGAACGTTTTTTTTGCAACCGCGTTTGTCCTCCTCCTCCTCCTTAAAAAAACTTTTTTTCGGTATTACCCAGTAACGAGGAAACTTTTGTGGCCTAAAAAAACTTCAGCTGTTGAGGTAAAGTCACCGTTTTGGTAGCTGAAATTATTATTTAAAATTAGCTGGTGAAGTGACTCACAGAGTCGCTCAGGTAAAGCTCCAGGAGCAATTTTTTTTGCTGGATAGAGATGTAAGCGGGAATGTAAGTTGAAGCTGCTCGCTAGTGTAATTTTAAGTGGATTTACCGCAAACAAAATACCACTCACAGCTTTCCTCCTTATGTGCGCTGAAAACGTGATGGGAAAATTTGTGTACTGCTGAGGAACGCGTAACTTTTAACTTTGCCTAATTGGCTTTATGCTAGAAAGATCAGAGAGGAGACCTTTAAAAGCAATTACGGAACTGCCACATTTCTGCTGCACCGGGAAAATATAAAAACGCATAAAAATAAAAATTCCGCCGCCAGCGCCCGCCCATCATCTTCCCAATGACGGGAGAGAGCTTTTAAACGAAAAAAAAAACTCGTTTCTTCTTTTTCTTTCTTAAAAATACCCCATAAAAATGTCCTGAGTTGGCAAAAACTACCCCAAAAATATAAAAAATAGACGTGGCTGTCTAGCGACTTTGCAAGTGCACTAAGAAAAGCAGATATAGGTGGCATCTTACCTTCTCCAGAAAATTGGCAGCATGACTGACGTCCTATTTTATTTTCACATCTTGTAAACAAAGCAAGCTCTTTCCAGGGGTGACAGCGTCAGCATCACCGTCAACATCACCACCAGCTTATACTTTTTCTAGATTTATTTATATATTTCAGCGTCTCCCCTAAAAGTACTAAAACTGTTCACGAAAACA